>LGSM01000218.1:0-55875 GCA_001314345.1 Phytophthora multivora | reverse complement strand
CGCGTAAGGTCACTTGCAGAGTGAGACCAAGCAGCGAGAAAATGACAAGAAGCCGCTGCAGATAACAAACGGCAGCGTCTAGCAGAAAAATCCATCTAAACGGTAATGGCGATCAACTGGAACGAAAATCTGTGTAAATCTATACTTATTTTTAAATTGAAGTGCCAATTTATGTTTACACAATGCGTTGCATTGCTCTTACCTCTGTTTCTTGATACCGAAACGACGCCGCGGTTGACAGCCCGTCATCTGGCTTTCTATTGTGTTTGCATTCGATCTGGTTCGTTGACACTTGACCAGACGCATGCACTGAGGCTGCTCAATGCGCCGCTCTTCACGCAGTGGATGTCTGTCCAAGAAGAATTCTTCTCTACCTTCAATATACTCCTGCTGGAAGGCGGCTTGGATTGATACGAGATCTTCGTCGGCCATCGTTTGAAGATTGATCGACACTGAGGCTACGTGCCGCATAACGCTGAAGGGTTGGGCGTTTCTTAGTGCGACAGCGAAAGCAAACTCCGCCTAGCAGTCGTGCGAGGTGGCAGTTGAAAAGCGACGATCTGCTCGTCTGCGCAGGTCGATCTGCGCAGGTCTATCTGTGTGGCTACGAAGTCCTTCAAGCGGTGTTAGACTACAGCTCGCTCCTCTCAGCCGTTGTGTTGCACTTATCAATTAACCCCGGTACTATATTTCCTTACTCGAAACTGCTACGAATCAGCAACAGGTTATCTGTCACCACTCGGGACTCACACTCGGGATTTTCTTACGGATCTACAAGCTAACGCAGAGAAATTGCTGACGTGCTCAATTGTTTTACGGCTGTTACCATTAATGTGTTGGCGCAATAGTGACACCTGGAACCGTGATCAAGACGCGTTGGCCGTCGGCTCCTCCATCAAGTGCTTTCATTTACTTACCGCTGCTCGAATGTATTTTACACGAAACCACCAATCTGGCCGCCCATACTCTGCACTCGACTGAGGCGGTCCTTCCGTCGTGCGTTCTGCTCCTGCTGGTACTTTTCCACCACACACGACACGCTTCTCTTCGGTTCACGTCGCTTCGATCTGCGCTTCTCCCTCTGTTGGGATCGCGTCTCTTCTTCCGATTCCGACGATGACACCTCCTCGATGACCCGTTGCGAACGAGAACCCGGATTTTCACGCCGATTCCAACCTTGTTCGTTCATTTGCCGACGCAGACGTAGCATCTGCTCACGACCTGCCGTCCCGTTGGCAATCATCTCCTGCAGCATCGACTCTTCATCGTTCGAGAAATTCTGCTTCGCAGTCATGTAGCCGCCACCTCCAACCTCTTCATACTCATACTCCGTATCCGAATCATCAGAGTCCGAAGTCTGATCTGCAGCGCTGCTGTTGCCATTATCGTGGCTGATACTGGAGCTACCCATGGACTGGAAAGATTCCCACTTCATCTGCACGTACTTGTCCAGGGCTGGAGGGAATCCCCATTCGTCTTGATCGCCAGGAGAACCAACGTGGAACATGTCACCAAAGTTGTTCGGCAGGTCTGTAAAGGTTTCTTCAAGCTCTTGGAGGAATCGCTGTCCGTCAATCACAAGCCGGTGCTGTGCATTCACACGATAACAGCCGGGCGCTTTCATCACCGCCTTGTTGATGAACCGATCCACATACCGCAAGATCATGATAGCACTGTACTCGGACAGATACTTCTCCAATTCGCGTTGTGCATGGATCGAAATGGCCTGAGCGTTAAGAGCCGAACTGACTCGCGACATCCGTTCCGTGTCACTCATTTGAATGTTCTTCGCCGACTTCGCTTTCCGCTTCGATCGTGAAGGACTCTTTTTCGTCTTGGTGCTAGACTTGTGGGAAGACTTGGACTTGTCGCTGGAGTGGCTGCCTCGTCGGGAACTTCTCTTCGTCTTGTACTGGGCCAGCGACGACAAGTCCACGAGCTTCACTTCATCTGCTGATGCTGTCGAGGAAGTCGACGACGGCGCAGCTGACGATAAAATAAACTTCTCTTTCTCCGGCTCCGAATCATCGTGAGAAGATGCAGCTGAGAGCGTTGTAGCAGACGTAGCTGCACGTCCTGTGCGGTTTTTCCACTCCGCAGCATTCCCGTCCGGCGTCGAGTAATGTCTCTGCTTCCGGTGATCGTTAGACAACGCCGACGTACTGTGCTGCTTCTGCAAGAACTGCTCTCGAAGCGAATTCGCCTCAGCTTTCGAGCGCTCCGAAGCTGCCAACAAATCGTTCATCTTGGCTGTCTTGGGAGTGCTAGTATGGTCGTAATTGGACGTGTCATTGGCCGGGTTAGCCGTCTCGTTCTTCTCTTCCACTGGTTTCGCCACAGACGCCTGCTGGATCTTGTGCTGCTCCTTCCGAAGCTGTTCTCTGCGCTTCTGCTGCTGCATCTTGTCGTCCTCCCTGAGCATCTCTCGGTTGCTCTGCTTGTGCTTGCGTTCGTTCGGGTTGGAGCTCCTCATGGCCAGGATCTTGCTCTCTCGGATGAGTCTCGTAGGCGAATCCGCGTCATCTCCCGTGCCTGCAGTGCCACCCAAGCCAGAAGAGCCCAGGAGGTCTCCAGAGTTCGGTGGGACGTCCGTTTTGATCGTAATTGGCTTCAAGAAGTCTCGCAGCAGGTAGAACACACTGACGCTGGCCTGTGTGCGGTCCTGCAGCGCAGCATACGCCGCCTGCTGATGCGCCGGAAGAGCCTGCACATACTGGTCGTACCGAGCCTTCTGCGCCTTCCGGTACGTGTGCGTGAGGAACAGCAGCTTGATGAGGAACCGGTGCAGCTCCACGGCGCGTTCCTTCACCACGTGGTCCTTCTTGCTGCCGAAGAGGCGCTTGGCCGGGAACGCCAAGTCCTGCAGCTCGTGCGTGAACTCCCGCGAGCACGCGTCGTCCAGGATGTGCGCGCGCGCGTCCTTCATGATGCGCTGCACGTCATCGCGCAACTTGCGGAAGTCCGAGTACGTGCGGCGCACTTCCCACTCGTCGGCGTCCTGTTGCACCTTCACGACGTAGAGAACTTCCCTGCCGCCCGTGAACTCGACGTGGCCGATAGCGACCACTAGTCGACTCATTACGAAGGGAAGCTTTAAAGGTTTTAAGCTAAAAGCTACGACGGAATAGAAGTTGGGGAATGCGACGAAGGATTGAGTTGTGCGTGTGCGTGGTAGTGTTGCGAAGTGTTGATTAGCACTTTTGTGGCAGTAGATTTTGTATCGTTTGTAGAAGGAAACAAGTTGACACAGGGAAGATGGATTGATGTAACCGAGTGAAAGGGCCGAGTGCCACGTATTAGGTTTGAAGGTAGGGAGAGTCAGAGCACAGTCAACGAACGGCATTCAAGCTCCGCCATGAACACAAATGTCTGTTTCTCGAGCCCTAGTCTGCGTCACTGGCAGAAATAGGGCGGACCGACACTGCGCCTTGATCAAGCAAGACAAACGCAACTGCAACACCATAGACGCACCTTGCCGCTAATTGTAGAGCGATGCAGCAGCAGAAATAAACAACACAAACGGGTTCACTACGTACGACGTTTCGAGTCTTGGTGAGGTCTACAGTAGAGAGCGCCTTCGCACGTAGTAAAACGTTTCAGGACGCTGAAAACAAGAGGATTAGCACATGTAGCTGCAGCTTGTAGAGAGCTTTGACACGCTGCACTCTATCGTCCCGAGGAGAATTTTCAGCTTCTTTGCGATGTGCCACGAGAGTCTGCAGAATTGAGATAGTACGCCGCGTTGCTCATCGATAGGCGGACGGAATGACACTCTCCGAACTCGCAGCCATTCGATGGAGCCTTCGCTTGGAAATTTGCTTCTTGCCAAGTGACTTTACCCAGCTGGAGCAGATATTGGCCTCTGCAGCCCGATATAAACAGCGTACGGAGCCATGTGCGCTCGTCGAAATCGCATGCCAGCTGGACGATGAATTCCTGCAGCTTTGTGGCTGTTAGAAGCCTTGCATCGGTGCTCCGATCTTTTCTGGGTGTTGGGGTTTTCGTCTTTAAAACGTGGCATTTTCTTGTGCGCTGTTTAGATCATTTCGCCTCGCGTTGCTAGTTGATCCTGGACACTGAACTCGAAGGTGCTAAAGTCTATTTGTGAGAATATACTTGACCTTGTAATCAGACGTGTAATCAGATCCCTTCAATCTGACTCCGGTTCTGATTCCCATTTTCTAACGATACGTCATGGCGCTCGAGCGGGCACACCCGGATGTCGCCCTTCCCTCGGTCGTCCACCGTGTGGCTGACGAAGTGTCTGCCTCCACGCGGTTAGTGGTCATTGGCGACGTGCACGGCTGCTTCGACGAGCTGCAATTGCTCCTGGAAGCGTGTCATTTCTCTCCTACAGAGGACCGTCTGGTGTTCGTGGGGGACTTGGTCAACAAAGGCCCAAAGTCTCTGGACGTCGTGCGCTTCGTACGCGACTCAGACTCACTCTGTGTGCGCGGCAACCACGATGATGCAGCCTTAAGTGCGTATTACAAGTGGGTGGAGAGCGGTCGCGTGCCTGAATCAGCGAAGTATCCGTACGTGGAGCATTTTCAGCCGGAGGATGTGGAATTCCTCGAGCAGCTTCCGTTCTCGCTGTCACTGCCGAATCACGGCAATATTATTATAGTACACGCTGGGGTTGTAGCGGGCGTGGCGCTGGAACAGCAGAAACCGTTCGACTTGTACAAAATGCGCTTCGTGCAGCGAGAACAGGCGCAGGATGAAAACTCCCAGTTAATTGCGCTCGAAAAAGAAAAGTTCAAGAGTGAGAGTGGTGGGGAGCCCGAGATGTGGGCGAAAGTGTGGGGCGGGCCCAGACACGTGTACTTTGGACATGCAGCGGGCGCAGGACTGCAGGTGAGAGGGTATAGCGGTGAGGATGAATCGGAAGTACTGAGTTTCTGGTATGATTGCAGCAAGAGAGCTTTGCGACAGGTCTGGACACGGGATGCTGCTACGGCAAGAAGCTTACGGCGTGTATTATTCCTGTGAGTGTGTGGACAACGTTGCTCTATGGATAGTTTGCTGATGTTTTAACATGGTTCTTGTTGCTGTAGTCGAATGAGTTGGTGCACGTGAATGCCAAGGAGCAGTACGAAGTACCAAGCGGCGACAAGAAGTAGACGCTCTGTCAGAGGAACCCAATTGATATGAAAACAAAAGAAAGACTTGCTGTCTGCTAAGTATGCTTGAAAGTTGGAGGCTCTACATGTAGTAATCGCCCATTACCAGTCACCTAGTCTAACTCTGAACCCTCCAACCTAAGAGCCCTCCGGTCAGGAGCTCCTGGCCGTCTCCATGCGAATATTGTTCGTGGACCACGAATCATGGTTGTTTTTGTGAAGCAGTGTCTTCAGTTCTCCACCACCGCCTCTAATATTCTCTACCGGATTTTGATGAATGATGCCAATACCATTGACACACTTGCGAATGTTGGTCCCGCATGTTATAAGCAACTGTGAGAACCTCACGGTTATTGGACTTAATCGATTGTAGTCGGCACTGTATATAGTACATGTACATGTACTGTAGTGGACGTTACCGCTTCGTAAATCCAGAGCAGATCTACGCCTTACATGTATGACAAGATGACGCTTTTAGTTTCGCTATTGATTTGTTTGCCCGTACGTCTACTAGACAGTCTAGAATATGCGGGCGATACCTAAGCATATTTCTCGATTTCCCAACAAGTAACTAGCTCTGTGAAGGCCCCAAAGGAACATGCGTCCGAGCTTCCATCTGATACTCCTTCTCGTCACTCTCGTCAGCTGCAGTATCATCGCTAGTGACGACTCAACCCCCAATGGAATGCCTATTCACGACAGTGCCGACGCTCAACGTCAATTGAGCTCGTCAGAGGTCACCACCAAAGCTGATGAGGAAGAGAGAGCACTTGGGTTTTCCGGTCTGAAAAGACTCAAAAATCTCATACGTGGTAATACCAAGAGTGCCGTGAGTTTGGAAAAGAATTCAGCGGTCGTGAAGGAGGTCGAAGGTTTGAAAAACAATCCCGTGCTAGTCAAGGGATTCAAGAGCGTCAGTGAAAACCGTGTGCTGATGAAAAAGATCAATTCTCTGGAGAAAATGGACCCCAAGGTCGTGGAGTCTCTGCGGAAGGCCCCTGTTGAGAAAAGTGCTAACCGGGTACACTCATACCTGTCAAGGGGACAATCTCGTAGTATTTCTGAGGCTCATTGGGTGGTTTTCTTTGTTAGCTTCTTCCTCATCTTCGCAGGGATCATTGGTTTGGTTGCTCTTGTTGCGAAGTTGGCTGGATGAAGCTAGTCGTTTTAATTGATCAATTTCAACGTTTTGTACTCCTCGTATTTACCGGTATTCCTTTTTCCTATGGTTCGATAAAAATAATATAAAAGATATATTTGTCGTATTCGAAGACTAATAAGCATGAGAAGATATCCGCAGCAATCAGTGCGTCTTCTTCGCGACGGTGATGCTGTTAGCAACCAGAACACGACCGACAGAAGATCTGCCGCGGTGGCAAAGCTTAAAACATCGTCGAGCTCCTCCGGCTCATCATCTTTAGCAGCCAAGAAGAAGATCGAAGAGCTGTTTCGACGCCTCCAGCCTCATTCACTCGTCCAATCAACCGAGAAGCTACTGACGGCAATGCGGATTGCACCCAAACTGTTTGTCAACGGGGAGGAACTGCTGTCCAATGCACCTCCAGCTGCGACTGTAGCTGTGGCAGCGGGGATGGGGAGTAGACGACCGATCTCAACTACAGCAGTTTGGCGATTCAAACCGGAAACGGGACGATTCCGCTACGGTTGGAGTCTCCAGTACACCCCAAACGACCCAGAACTATCGCTGTCATCGCTAAAAGATGCCCAAGTTCTACTCACGTCCTCAATCATGAACACGCCTCGTTGTCTGCCCCTTTCTACCAGCAGCACACTGACCAGTAAGTCTTGGAAGTTGATAGCGGAAACGGATCGTCGCGTTGGGCTGGCGCTGTATGAACTCCCGCTTGGAAATTGGCGTGCGAGTTCTCTCGTTGCGTTAGTGTGGACTAAAACGTCCGAAGTGGCTCGGTTTTTTCTGCAATTACACGTGACGGAGCTGATCTTCTCCGCCCCACCACGACCTCTGCAAGTCCGAAGAGATGACGACTTGGATCGCACACATGGCCTGCATTCGTACACTACGGCGATAAGCCTGCACTCACTGGACGAACTCTTCTGGGAGCGAGAAGTGTACCACGTTGCGTTCCCAACACCGGAAAAAGGGGCGAGAACTGTGAGTGTCCAGTTGCTGGACAAAGTTCACGGTGGCTCCATCGCTGCTCGAGACCGAGTGCTCAATTCCGAGACCGAACCAACGTTTAAGCTGGAAACGGAAGCTGTCAAGTACGCTATGGATAACTGCCTCGTGGTAGATTTCACGCTCTGGGATGCTGAGTGTGTTCCAGTGTGGGGATTCACTCGTGCTTTGGAACTAAAAGCAGCTTCATCGCAACAGGAAGACGAAGGTGACGTCGATTTGTCCGTGAGTTCACTTGGTGGGACGGCCAGACAGCTCCAAATGCGCTTCCAGGATGCCGTTCGTGGGAATGAATTCTCCACCAATTTGACAAAATTGTCACAATCGAAGAAAGACAAAATGTGGGTAAGTCGGATCGACTTGACGCTCAGCCTCGAGTTTATCAACGCCACCTTCGGGACGAAATACTAGCGAGATGATCCAAACGATGATTAGCTTTGGAATATCACGCAAGTTTTAGTTTTCTACATTGTAACACTCTGTGGCTCCGTGTCCAAGTCCGTTGCATGACCGGAAAGGGCTCCAGTCGGGCACTGCAGCTCCAGCGCTTGCCGAAACACGAGAATGGCATCGTCGTGGTCACCGCGCAGATGCAACAACTTGCCCAGGAGTGACAGTGCTCCGATAGAGGCTGGTTCCAACTCCAGTGCACGGCGTACCGCCTCTTCAGCAGCTGCGCTATCTTCGCCAGCGCCGTCGAGAGCTTTAGCCAAGTGAAGCCACACGGCAGCATTGGTACTGTCGAGCTCCACGCTTCGCTGCAACTCCACTACGGCCCCCGCAAAGTCTCCTTTGCTAAGCAGTGTCTCGCCCAACTCATGGTGCGTGGCTGCCACATCAAGAGGAGGCCCCAGGTCCTCCAGAAGATCCGCAGTACTGCTCAACCTTCTGCCAGCGTTTAAAAACGCAAGTGTCGCTGCGATTTCTGCCTCTTCCTCGTCGTCTTCCTCCTCTGGAGGACTGGAGTACCCGCTGTCCCTGTACTTGTTGGCTAGAGCGTCCAGTTCACATTTCTCGCGTTCAGCCCGAGTGATTTCTTCCTCACTGCGTCGCATGGCCTCGCCCAACTCGCGTTTAGCGTCCATCAACTGCTGCATCCGTTGCTCCAGTTCCTGCTCGTCGCTGGAGCACGCTGAGTCAACCTCCGACAATCTCTGTACATGAAGGGACCTGTCGAGTGCCGAAGAGTGCGGTCTTGAACGTCGCTGCCTGCTTTTCCGTCTGTTAAGCTCCGCTTCGAACGATTGCCCCTGCTGCTCCCGTAATTGACGCTGGCGCTCCAGAACTGTCGGTTGTGCCGGCGCAACAGACAGAAACATGGAGCCCAAGCTGGGCTGAATCGACTCCACCGCTTCGGAAGCTGCTGTACTCCAATTCCACGGAGCTGAGACTGGAGCGAAGCCATTCATACTGGCCTCACTGTTGTTGTCGTAGTCATAAGCCCAGTCATTCGCCCCCTGGCGTTGTGTCGGCTCACTGAAGACCGACTTGCTGCGTCGTCGATAGCGCGAGTGCATATCCATCGAGTTGTTGGAGTAATTGGTGTTCGAGTCCCCATTGTCAATATACGGGTACGCTCCTCCCGTGCGAGTGATAAGCTCCAAGGCTCTTACATTGAGCTGCTTCTGTAGCTCATCGAAGCAGCACGCGCACACTCTTTGGGGCTGGAAGAGCCCGAGATGTTTCAGTGGCACTCGGTGTCTCGAGTGTCGTCCACACACTGAAGCTCCGCAACTGCGGCAATGGTGTCTCTGTCGGAAGTAGCCGAACTTGGCAGCACAAAGTCGGCATCTCGAGGCTAGAGCCCATCTCGGAGGAGGTGCGTGGCTGGCCATCATGCCTGCAATGGTGTCCTCCTGCGTCATAGATCTAGAGGTGCTAAACCTCTCGGAGAGCCTGTTCTCGCCTCGACCGTCCCTCTGCTCTTCTGGTTTCGTCTCGGGCCATTGGGACGTCGGTAAGATCGTAGTAGACGGCGCACCTGTCCTTGCATGAGCTTCCAAAACTCTTAATAACGAGAGCACGGCACTTGACGCCACAGGCCTCTGCTTAGCCAGCATGAGCGGCGTCTTGCCGTCCGGGGTACGTACCCCAATAGCCTTGGGGTACACGTGCAGCAGAGCCTGAATAGCTTCCAGCGCGAGTCTCTTCCTCACTGCCAAGTGCAGCGGTAACAGTCCTGCTAAATTCCGAGTTGCAGCCGCTGCTGGATGCGCACGAGCCACAGTAAGTACGACGCGTGGAGGCGCCTTAGCGTCACAGCAGACCCAATGTAGCGCCGTCATCCCGAAGGCGTCGGCTGCACGTGCTAGACGAGGACGCAGAGCTAAAGCCACCAAAAGGCGCGGGAAGTCCCCGCTCTCCGCGAGCTTCACGGCCGCCAAAGGCGCGGCCAATTGGTCCTCAGGCGTGAGCGTGGGCTCCACGCGGTGGTCGGCAGGCACCTGCTGCTGGCGCTGGAGCCGCACGGGCTCCATGGTTAAATAGCTCGTCGGTAGGTAGGAAGCGCGCAAATCCCGCAATGGGACACTTGGGCCTGGGATAAATCAGCGACGGCAGTATTTTAGCGCTTCAAGACGGTTCAAGATCGCATTGCGGAATGAGATTTGGGAGGTTGTGTAATTAGGAAGTGTGTGGATTTAGTGCGATGTAGAAGTATTTTTGTGATATTATTAATTTAGGAAGGGTTAGATGATACTGGTGATGGAAATAGCTGCGTTTCATGAAGCGTTGTGTTGCTAATTTGGACGCAGGCGGTGATTCCAATATGGGTGTGAGACTGATAATTGGGATCGTTTCCAGTTGCTAACGCTGTGTGGCCAATACAGCCACAACCATCGTGTAAACTGCATTGTTGGGCTGCGATCTACTGCCAGGATGTTGCTAAGGGGCAAAGGCTCTCATGGGGTCCATGAAAACTTTTCATAGAAAAGGATAAGGCTGCGGCCATTTTAGCGGTCCGCGTTTGCCTGCGAAGCTTCCCGGCGAGTTCTCGGGAGGGTAAACTTCGTTTTTCTGGGGTGTCGACACAGATTCAGCGGACCAACCTCGAAGGGAAATGCCACCGATCCAAGCTCTTGCTGGGCAGAGTCTGCTTGAGCAGGAGGGGTTTAAATGGCCGAAGTTGTGTTATCCTTCAAAAGAACTGCATGCGCCTTTGCTTTGATCAATATCTTGCATTTTGCGCACTAGATTTCACTAAAAAAAAATGGAGTCGTGACTGTAAATTTCATTAAAGAAAATGATACCATTACAGGTCAATGCAGACTTAAAATAGAGTTACAATAGCGGGTTACTTGCCCCCTTCACCGGTCACGCCTGTTAGATCTGGCGGTCACGCTCGTCGTGCCACTTACCTCGCATGGATCTCGGGTCCAAACTTGACGGTTCAACACTGTTGCAACTCGCGGAACTCTTGGGGTTGCAGTCGTGCGTGCATCCATTCGGCAATAACGAATGAAAGACGAGGCTCTATGAAACGCCATTATCTGGCGAACGAAGGTGTGCTTCAGCTGACATTTCCTCGGAGCGTACTCCATACCCCCAGTGAGACTATCTGACTAAGCAAACGGTGAGTTGCGAGCTCAGTCCGTAAATTAACGCGTTCCTCGCAAGTGGTTCTTCCTGGTCATCTGCAATAACACTCCACGCAAGTTGCAACCATGCGTTTTGTGGTATCAGCAAGTACCTTCCTCGTGTTGGTGTGCGCCTTACTCGCACAGACTATCGGCTCAGATGCTGCTGCTGTTACTCAAACAACGTGCAAGGCGCTTTGTGGACTGGAAAAGCAGGACGCAGGCTACATCACAATCCCGAACCGAGTTGACACTCACTACTTCTACTGGTACTTCGAGTCGCGCAACAAGCCAAGCAGCGATCCGTTACTGGTGTGGCTACCTGGTGGTCCAGGAATTGGCGGAACCTACGGGCTTCTGGCTGAAAATGGCCCCTGCACCGTTAGCAGCAATCTATCCACCGAGATAAACGAGTTTTCGTGGACTGCAGAAGCGAACATGGTTTGGGTCGACATTCCTGCCAATTCTGGGTTTTCGTACTCCAGTGTCGCGGAAGATGACGAATTGGACGACGAACGTGTATCTGAGAGTGTGTTCAACTTCCTCCAAGGCTTTTTGAAGAAGCATAAGGAGCTTCAAGGACGAGAAGTATTCCTCGTTGGTGAGAGCTATGGGGGGCATATCGTGCCTTCAGCAGCCCACTACATTTGGAAGAAGCAAGGTAACCACCTCTTCTCTCCTGCTACACCCGACTCAATTCCGATAAAACTTCGAGGCATCGCGATCGGCAACCCACTCACTGATCCAGTGGAAACACTAAGTCACTTTGTTGACATGGCTGAAAATCGATACAACATCACGCTCGTGAATGAGACCCAATTGGCGTCGATGCGTGCAGCTGCTCCAGTGTGTCGAGATCTAATGGTCAAGTGTCAAACAAACACGTCGGTTTGTGTGGAAGCGGGCTCGTACTGCGTAAGTACACAATGGGTACCGGTGTTGGCGTCCCACCGGAATCCTTACGATATCCGTCAGGAATGTAACACGTCAGACACCAACATGAGCGCGTGTATTCCAAGGGTTCCCCCTGTGAAAGCCTATCTCGATTTACCCGACGTGCGTGAGTATCTCGGGGTCCACCCAAGCCGTCGTGAATGGATTTTACTCAACGCTACAATCAACGGCGCATTCTTCGGGCCCCCAAGCTATCCTGCGCTTCAGTCTGTGGCTGATAAAGTCTCGGAACTCCTGAATGCAGGGCTACGCGTGCTGATGTATGTTGGTGATGCAGATCTACTCTGCAACGTCTACGCCACTGAGGCGACTGCGCACAAGTTCAATTGGTTCGGAGCTGCAGGATTCGACACTACGCCAGCTCGTTCATACTCTACCACTTCGGGAATCAAGGATGCTGGCAGCGTGCGATCGTTTTCCTTGCTGACGTTCGTGGATATTTACAACGCAGGCCACATGGTCCCAGGGGATCAACCTGAAGTTGCTCTCGACATGATCACCAAGTTCCTCCGAAATGAGCCGCTTTGAAAATCAGTTTTGTCTTCAAAATTTAATATCGAAAGTCACAAATCTTGCCAATTCGTTTAAGTTCGATTTCGCTTCAACCAACGCATGCCAACGAAGCACTTTTTTGCATTCTGGAAATTTCTCTTTGTGGGGGCGACGCAGTTCCGCCGTCTACCGTCGACGTGGCAAGCCGTCGCTGCATGAGCCTTTTCATCTGGTTATAAGGGCCCATTTCTCAATTTACCACACAAAGCAGACAACTCAATCAGACGCAAAAATGGCGCACAATTCGACGCGTGTGCGGCTGCGGCTGCTTCTGGCGCTGCTCTTCTTGGCTCTCGGCTGCATCCAGGCCATGGACCCAAGCAAAGACTACTACAAGGTGCTGGGTGTGACCAAGCAGTTCTCCGACCGCGAACTGAAGAAGACGTACCGTCAATTGGCGCTCAAATACCACCCGGACAAGGCGGAGAACGCCGAAGAAAAGGAAGAAGCGAAGGAGAAGTTCGTCGAGGTCTCAGAAGCATACGAAGTGCTGTCCGACCCGGACAAACGTAAAGAATACGATGACGCTCGTCTGTTCGGAGGAGGAGGAGCCGGTGGCAATGGATTCCCTGGAGGATTTGGCGGAAAGGGAGGCAGAAGACGCACATCCGACGAGAATATGGCTTCGTTCACTAAAATGTTCGAGAATATCTTCGGTCATGGCTTTGGAGGAGCAGGAGCTGGTGCAGGTGGCTTCGGAGGAGGATTCCCTGGAGGTGCTGGCTTTGGAGGGGGAATGGGAGGCAAGGGAGGACGTGGCATGCCCAATGAGTTCCAGTTTGAGGGAATGGATGGGTTCGGACACGCTGGACGACCCGGAGCGCGTGGACAACCGCAGTCTAGACAACCCACGACGTTGTATGGAGAAGATTCTCCAGTTAAAGCGCTGTCAAAGAAGAAGTTCCCTGGCAAACACGCCAACAACGAATGGCTTGTGCAGTTTTACGAGATGGATGCACCTAGCGCTGAATTCCGAGGCAAATATGAGAACGTGGCTCGCGATCTGAATGGAAAACTGCGTGTTGGGGCGGTGAACTGCGATAAGTACGCAAAGCTGTGTCGTGCCAATGGGATTACGAAGTACCCAACCTTTGCGTACATCTGGGAAGGGCAGCTCTACCAATACGAGGGCGAGGTGGACGAGTACGAGGTGTATAACTTTGCCATTGAGAAACACATTGCACGACTTCAACGAATGCGCGAGTCGGGTGAGATTGAAAAGTTGCATGCGGGTAACGAAGCTAAGCTCTGTAATGTTGGCAAGCACGCGACCTCCTCAGCGTCGTCTTTGTGCGCTGTGTTTGTTCTGTCGGGCGACAAGAAGCAGCGCGAACAGGAGATGAAGATTGCGAAGGAGGTTGCAGCCAAGTTTCGCCACTCAAAGGGTCTTTCCGTTGCGTACGTGGATTGGAAATCACAGCAGCACCCCGTGCGGAAGTTGGTGGAGACTGCAGTCGGACACAGTCACAGACAGCAGCAACCTGGTCTGCTCGTCATTCGCACGAAACGTGGTAAAACTCGAGTTGGTATGCATCCGCTGGACTCCGACTTCACTGCTGATGCGCTCTCGGCTACGATGGAGCGCGCAGTGGGCGGTGATCTCTCGCTGACAAATGTCCATGGATCTGTGCATTTCCGCTAATGGGGTTGTGCTTGAATTGGGACGCCAGCGTTTGGTTTATCTTCATTTCATAGAGTTCTTTGTTCCGTCATGACATTTTTGATTTTCAGAACAAGGATTGGAACTACATGTAACGTCCTTATACTCCAGTAGGAATACTTACTTTACCATTACAAGTACGTGTACTTGGACAGCAAGCCTGGTTTGGGTTGTTTAAATAGTATGTAACTTCACCGCCGGCATGGACGTGGCTTTGATTGAAAGCACATCTGTCGGTTGTAAGTTACAAGCCAAAATAATAATAATGTTGCTGAAATAAAAAAACACTGTACTAATACAAATAGTAATGACGTGGAGTCTGCGCAACAAAGTCACTTCACGGAGACTGAAGTACTTAGTAGTACTCAAGATTTGATGAACTCATTTCACCGTCACTATCAACACAATGTGTTAAACACTTCTACCTGCATAGCGATGAGCTCGAGCTGAACAGCCATCCAGTGACTTCTGTCCTTTATAGTCTGGGTTTCAATCCACCCAAACCAAGAAGCTTACCCAAGTTACCGAATTTGGATTTCCCGGCCATAATCGTGAAGTCCAAGTAGATAGTGAAACGTCATGTCCACTAACTACGTATAGTTGCTCGCTTAAATGGTAAGCAGGATGCAGTTACCAAGAGTATCGCCTCTAGTTGTTGAGACGATTAAGTCTGCTCTAGGATTTTAATGGCTACAATGTAGACCAAAAAAATATCTTTACTACAATGTAGTTGCTCGCCCTACACGTAAATATTACTTTTTCGTCTGTATTTATAATACACATCACTGTGCTTTTCAAACTCATAACGCCAGTCCACTATCTGCATGTACATGTAATCTTCCGTCGTATTTACGGGTAGAAATATCGTAAGTAAGGGTGGCGTTGGCGTATTTTGAAGTACATGTACACGTGTACATGTACGTACAGACTCTCTCTCAGAAAGATGGTGACCCTAAGTCCCCGAGAAGAGTTCAAGGCTTTGCAGCAAATTTTATTGTTGTTTGGAGTTGTTTGGCATTGACGTGTACGTGGATGGTAGACATTTGTGCTGAAAGCGCTATGTCCAGGGTCAAAGCGAGCGTTAATTGTATGCTTTAATTTATCGGCACGATATCTATAGTACGTGTGTAGTTGAGTCCGAAGTTATACACAGTTTACGTGCAGCATAGCTTCCTTTTTGCGAAAGCTATTGTAAAGTAAAGCTAGGTGTCTTTCTTGTAAATGATTCATTCTGTCGGCTATGGAGTAATATTCGATTGGTGACGTCAAGCATACAGTTTTACCCGTATTGACAAAGGAATATAATCATTATGACAAATTGTACAGGTAGCACAACGGTATGTACTGTACCAGCAAAGCTTTTGTAAAACCAAATCGGATGTTTTTACAAAATCTCAAAATGATACACAACTCTTCCAGCCCTGAGTAATCGTGATGATGTGGATGCATCATCACGCACGATCCATCGACGTGTGGGAAATTGTGGCTGTCCAGTCCAATCCGTCCGAAAGTGGTTTGAGTTTAAGGTTACGTCAGGGTGATGGCCATTCGTCAACTTAATCCTTCTTGCGTACTTCACTCACTCACGATGACGAGAGCTTTGCCGATGAAAGAAGAAGTTAAGCTGCTGGTGGATCCCATACAAGAAGACCTCACCGAAGACAGTACAGAGCGGAAACGTGAAAGACGCCGCATCAAAATGAAGACTTTTCGGGTGAGAAAGACTCAGAGAGATAAAGACTTGCGGAGCGAATGGCGTCGACTTGAGCGTGAAATGAGGCTGCTAGTACAGGATCTACGTCGAACGGAAAGCTTTAACCTCGAAACAAGAGCGACCACAAGGCACGCGAAGATGAAGGACATCCGTATATTAACAGTGCTGAAGGAGGCATTGGCGGGGCAGAACGCAGTACTTCGAAGTAATATTCAACGCCATCACTTACTCGAGAAAGCGATGATCGATGGGAGCCAGATTTTCAGACAAGATGATGGTAAGGCACTTCCCAGAAATCCCTCGAACGCTGGCTGGCGTGTGTATTTCCCCTTCGGTGAGCCTTCGTTCCACTTCCATCCAATTACACGGGACCAATTCAAAGCGGCCATGGACTCGGGTTACCCCGAATTGTTGGAGCAGAAATCACACACAGCAGGCCAATGCCTTAACTGGAATGTGCAGCACGCGACTGTGCCCTCACTGGCCAAGGATCAGCCTCTTTTGGCTTGTGCACGGTTCACCAAGAGCATTCAGTGCTCTCTGGACGCTGCTGTCTCGGCAGTTGAGAACGATATTGACACGGACGCGTGGCCAGTGATCGTGACGCCGAGGAACTTCCGTGGCTACCGCAGCTCTCAGGTGGTGCAGCAGTTTGATGACAGTTCGTGCGTGCTGGTGCATAACACATTCGGACGTGTCAGTCAGCGCTATATCTGCTTAATGCAGCGCTGTCAAAGATCGGAGAGAGGCGGAAAGCAAGTCGTCACGTTTGCCGCGACCATCTTCGACTCAGAGGATAACAAGAGGAGTCGCTCGGTCGAAACAGACCAGAACAAGGTGGAGTGGGTTACGGAAGGCAGGTCCGTTTTAACCCTCACGGAGTGGGACCATGGTTGCATCGATGTCGTGTGTGAGCACTGGGGCGGCTGTCGAGGAGCTTTGCATGCCCAACACTTGATCGTGGCATGGACCCAGAATATTGCGCAGTGGGAACAACGGTTGATGTCTACGGGCTGCTTCCCAGCCTACATATACCGTTAGCATGACTGCACTGTGGTGTATTTCCGCTTTTGTTTAAAAACAAAATTGTGATGTAAACTTGTATTGCGTGAGTCAGTAGACATTTTAGGGGAAGATGCTCATGGTGAAACGAAATCGCTTGTGGCGATTGTGCATAGGTGTACAGGTACTGTACTACAGTACTGCGCAGTAAGGGCCAAACACGCTGGTTCTGTCTGGAATGCTAAAAAGCCCGGGCCGTTTCCTGTGATGTGAGATGTGAACGATCATCGATTCCATGACACAGGCTCACGTTTTTCGCTCTTTTTCTGGGAGGTGTTGACGACCGCCAATTTAACACTTTAATTTTGAGTAGGTTCTCTAAAATGCTACAGGAATATCATATCTGATACGTCCAAAATGACCTTGGACTTCAGGATGATCACATCAATGTTGCGCGACATATTGATTTTCGCCTCTATGATCTCTTGCCTTACCGCTACGGATCACTATTTTTAATCCAGCAGCAGATAAATCGGCCTGCAGTTCCGTCATTCTTGAATTCACCTACTACCGATCAAGACCAGCAATGGCCAAGCTCCTCTTTCAGACTATAGCGACGGCGTTGCTACTCGCAAGCAGCACTAGCGCCGAGACATAAGATAATTTCGACAAATTGGTCATTATGACTCCCACTCCCAGTGCGACTGTGATTGGGTCTCCTGCAACGGAAGCCAGACCTCTCCACCCTCTTCTGGTTGGGATCGAGTTCGGCGGTACTGGCAATAACGCGTACGAGTACCGAGATGCAGTTGAACCTGGAGAAGTTGTGAGGGGCGTCACGATTCGTGCCGGCAAGCGAGTCGATGGGCTTGGCATCATTCACCAAGACTTGTCGGGGAATCCTGTCACGCTGGAAAACGGCGCGCGTGATGGTGGTGGGAAGCCGCAGACTCTCTCACTTGGCCCAGGCGAGTTCATCGAGACCATTGAGGCCCACACCGGCGTCAAGGACGGCCGCAAGGGCATCTCTTACATCAAGTTCACCACCAATCTGGGCCACTCCATCCATGGCGGAACTCCCACGAACGATGTTGGCACGCAGACGGCCGACGAAGGTTACCAGCTTGGCGGCTTCTATGGGAAATCTGGGGACGAAATCGATTCGGTGGCTGCAATTTGGGCGACGCTCAAAGCCTAGAAGTGTGGCGTTGGAACATGTAGTGTATGTCTAGAACACTCCATTTTTGCTACAAAATAAAACCAATCGACAGCTTCATTTACTGTTAGCAGCAGCTGAGAGATGGTGACGAACGGAGTTGTAAGCAAGACGACTTCGAGTCTGCGATACCAGCGTCAGCGCTCATCTTACCATTCTTCGTCTTCTTTATGGGTGATTTGCTCTTGGACCCCTTCATGGTGCACTGGCTGGTGCTGTAGTTTGCTGCCGTGTGCCGCCGCTCAGTCTTCAGTGTGAAAACCCGCTTATCGCACTTGTCAATACCGTCTGGAGTGTTTCCATTTCCGCGTACCGCATACGTAACGATACTACGTGCCCAGTCGGCATCACCAGTAGCAGCCCACACCCGTCTTCCACGACCATCTTGAACGAGAAGGTCAGCTCCGAACCAAACGAGAGTATTGAACAACGCTCTATGGTCGTGCTTCACAGCCAAATGCGCTAGCGACTCCTTTGTGTGCCATGTCGGCGTGTTCAGATCTACAAAGTTATCGGCCTCCAGAAGAATCTGCGCAATATCTTCGTGTCCTGCGATGACGGCACAGTGAACAGCCATGGTACTGGGTAAACTCTCTCGTGCAAGGTCTTTCTGTATCGGCAGAGTTCGACAGTGCAGTGTAGGCTGCAAGATAAGCGCTCCCATGTGAATCATCCACTCCACCAGATCGGCGTCATGTGCTGATCCAGCAGCAGCTTGATGCAGTAAAGTACAGAGATCTTCGTCTTTTGGCTCGTTCTTGGAGACAAGTAGGTCTGTGGACAACGTGGTCATTCCCAATAACTGGGGGTCTTTCTTGATCTCCGACATGAAGTAAAGTCGATCGCTCCCAGTAAGTGGGTCGTTGCTTTCTTGCATCAGTTTCCACAGTTTACAAAAAACTTCCTCACGTTTATCACTGCTCTCTGTCATCTCCAACGGCATCGATCCATACTCTTGACTGGCCCAATCAGGCTGAGTCGGAAACGTGAAGTAGCTGTGCTCACAGATCTCGAACTTGTTTCTTATCACAGCTGCAGCTTTCTCGCAGAAACCCGTCATATCACTGGGAGTATCACCTTCGAATCTTGCTGACCCATCAGGTTGTGGGATGTCAAGAAGCTGAAGCAAAAGCATGATCACTCCATCTTCCAATTCTCGCTGTTGTTGGTTCTGGCACGGTAATCCATTGCGAATTGGTTCTTTCTGCTTGAACTCGCTAAGAAGATCAGCAAACACATCCACAAGCGCGTCATTCAGCTTCAGCAGATCGCGCGACAGTACACGAGTCTCGAAAAGCTCACGAGAGCAAATATCCACTGCGTCGGTCAAAATTTCACGCCACGACGCTCTTTCCAACATCGACTTATCCTGGTTCACCATCATCCGATATATATTGGACAAGTCGCTCAGATGAAATAGTTTCCGCTTCCTAAACTTCCCATTTCCAGCAGGTAAAGCTTCACCACGACACACTGCATCGACCGAAGTAGTTCTCAAATCTACGCTCAACAGGAGGGATCGGTAGTACGCACCGCGTACAGCTGAGGCTCTCGACGGCGTAAAAATCATCTCACTGTAACTCTCCAGTAAATCGTCCAAAAACGGGATATGTTCCAGATATTTTTCCTGTACGAGAGCGCTGTAAAGATGGCCGAAGGATCGAAACCGCGACGTCACCAACAGCACTTCGCTCGACAGGTGCAAGTACTTGAAGTGGTGATCCAGCATCGTAAGACCTGCTTGCAACGGGTTCACCCGCGCTAAGTAGCGTCGTTGGCTCGAACGCTTTATCTCGCCAGCACAGAGCCGAAGGAACTCGTCAGTTTTCCTGTGAGCCACCCGCACTGCACCTTTCTCCACTGTAGCCTCAATGTTTCTCACCAACTTGTTCGAGTGGGCAAATGTCAGACTTATGTTGCGCCCGAGTCCTCCATCGCCTTGCAACGCAGAGACGGATTTCATCCAACAAATGCACGCAAACACCGCCGGAACTTTAACTTCTCGAGTGGCGAAATAGTCCTCAATCAGGACCATGAACGAGTCCGCAGGTGCTGATGAATCGTATCCAGAACCAGTGGCGAGCTTCTTTTCGACGATAGTTTTATGCAGAAGCGGCAACTGTTGCAGCAGGAAGACCTTGTTCTTACTGGGGGAAGGCAGCAGGACGTACTCTGGGGTCCGGTCTTCGCCATAGGCTTCACCGAAACAGCGTGGTGGGAAGTTGATACTCTTCGTAGGATCACTTGGGACAGTAGTGAGGAAGCTGTCCAACGTCGTTCCCACGCCAACGAAATCTAACAGAAACATACCAGGGATGTACGGGGCCACTCCATTGCCGTTGACCAAGGAGTCTTGAAGACCAGCCAAATACTGGGAGTGAATTGATGCCATTCGCTGCCTGAATTTTTCTGGATCCGCATTTTTTACCACGTTGTATATATCTTCCCCCGTTACCAGCGACGGATACTTGAGCTGAAGTTGCGCCGTAAGTGCGCCAGCCGCATCCATCGCCAACTTTACCACCACTGTCGCCTCTACCAGTGTTCGTTTCTCCATCTTCACATCGACGTATACTTTGTATACACCTTGCATTAAATCGTCCAGCTCCACGAAAAACGACAGCACCTCCATCCTCATTTCGTCGACGAACGCCTCGTCAAAGAGACGATCTCTATCCGTTCTTGCCTTTTCTTTTGCGGTAGATTCCATGACGATGTCTTCGTCCGGGAAAAAGTCCTCCTCGGTCTGTAACACGTCGTAGTAATTCTCAAATTTGATCTCCTCCACCACTTCAGGTTGAACTTTCACGCCGTTCAGCGTCCGATACCAGCTCCGAAGCAGCTCCAGGAAGTGTCTGTGCCCTGCTTGACCCTCGTCATCATCCATGAAGTACGTGGAAACGTGCTCTCGTAATCTGATGGCGTAGTGGCAGGCTGCAAGAGCCTTGGGCAGCTCTTGCAGCAATTTCGTCGGGAGAACGGACGGATCCGCTGCGACCTCTTGCACAACTTCATCCAGCGCCTCGAGGTGGACGCATTGGCCGCTTTGAACGCGAACACGCAGTAGCCAATCCAGGAAGAAAGCCGTGGAGCGCTTGTAGCGAGCGTATTTGCCCACAGGGAACGACGGCATGGGACAAGACTTGGTCCTCGCCCTGCTAATTGTTGAATGAGCAAGTGGTAAGGACTTGCACTGCAACAGACTCGTCTACATCATGTGACTCTCACATTGTTGAAATGGTCCTTTTTCATCCAAATCAACAATTGAGTTCTACGTGCACCACACCACATTCGTTTTCAGTTGTCGGAAAAAGGAGATGGTCCCCCTGAAATGGCAACCACGAGGTAGGGGGATATCGCTCCAGCCAAAAAGAGGCTTCAAGCCAGCAGAGGCGCCGTCCGCCCCCTCTTTCTCTTCCTCTCGCCCACTCCATGCAGGCGAAAGCTGCCGGTCAGGCGGCGGCCCGCAAGAGCAACAGCGCCAGCAACGGCCCCAAGAGCGCCAATGGCAAGAAGAAGAAGTCGCAGCAGCCCAAGAGTGGACCCACGAATGGAAAGGAGGCTGGACCCGCGGGCCCGCGGCCTGTGGCGCCTCCTCCGGTTTCTGGGCCGTGGGGAAACCCCAAACTCGTGGCAAGTAGTGCGCCTCCCCCTGGTTTCGCCCCCAGCCCAGCTAATTCTACCTCCGGATTCAGTGGTAGGCTCGTTCTACGTTATTTTATTTTTTTTATTGTCGACAATGTTGCTGACTTTTTGACATGATAGATGGTTATCAGAGACTACTACGACACCGCGCACTGTTCGCCTTCCGGTTCTTGGTGGGGAAAGCTGTGGAACTCCAGCTTGTCTCGGAGGAGAGATATGCTGGCATTTTGGACTGTGTGGACCCGGACGATTTCTCCGTTGTGCTGAAAAGCGCGAAGCGCCTGAGCAGTAGTGCAGACGCGAAGCCCTTTCCAGACGGTAGTACGGTGATCTTTAGGCGTCAGCAGCTCGCGCACCTCGTGGCGGACGGCACAGTCAACTACGCGGAAGGCGTGTTCGCTTCCGGCGCCTCTGCTGTTTCCAGTGGATTCCGCACAGACACGGAGATCAGCGGACAGAAGGGAGAGCACTTGTTCGGGCGTGAACTGGAAGCTGCCAACTCGTGGCTTGACCCGACGCTGGATACCGGCGCGCTGGAGGAAGCCTCGAACGGCAGACGCCACAGTAAGAACCAGGGCAAGGCCGGCTGGAACCAGTTCGAAGCGAACGAGAAGCTCTTCGGCGTCGTGTCGAGCTATGACGAGAATATTTATACGACCAAGCTGGACAAGTCCAAGATCTCGACAGAGCAGTCGCGCGCGGCTGAGAAACTAGCACAGGAAATCGAGCGCCAATCCGCTGCTGGAAACTTCCACTTGCAGGAAGAGCGCGGACAAACTGCGCGGGGTGGGAAGCAGTCAAACGACCTGGATGAGGAGGCTCGATACAGCTCTGTGGATCGCAGAGCGACGCCGTCTAGCGGCAACGCATACGTGCCCCCGGCTATGCGGAATGCACAGCGTCAGTCAAGTGGTGACAAGTCACAGACCAAGGAGACGAAGACTGCACCAGCTCCTCCTGCTTCAGAACCGACGCCTCCTGTAGCTGCAGCTCCTGTCGCGACTCCACAGACTGCCCCTGCTGCACCTAAGCCGCTATCCTTCAGCGAAGCAGTCACTGGCCGATCAGCTGATGCCCCTGCGGCATCGCCCAAGGAGTCTCCTACGAGTAAGTCGGTTGAAAAGAAAGGAGCCTCTGCATCTCCGAAAAAAGAAGCGGCGCCTACACAGGTAAATGGCAAGGGCGTCAAGCCTGCTGCTAAGTCGAAGGAAAGTCCGAAGAAGAAGGAGTCTGCAAGTGTGAAGGAGAAGAAGACAGAAAGCAAGTCCGAGAGCAAGTCTTCATCAAAGACGGCGACTACCACCACTACGACTACCACCAGTACAACCACAGCTAAGCAGTCAAAGGAGGAGGCACCGAAGGCAACCCCGAAGAAGGGATTGAACCCGAATGCCAAGGAGTTCAAGCTGAGTGCTTCTGCAGTCGAGTTCACTCCGACCTTCGCGGCACCTCCGGCAGTAAAAGAGCACGTGTCGTCGCCCTACCGTGGCGGCTCGCCAGGTCACATGCCTTACGCACACCCTGGCATGGGCTACCCTCCACCAATGCAGGAAGAATGGATGTATGGCGATGGTATGGGTGCAGAAGACGGTGGTGAGATGGGTATGCCCCCTTACGGCTATGGAGTTCCCATGGGTCCGAACGGGATGCCCATGATGTACCCTCCTATGATGCCTCAGCAGAACATGCGCATGATGGGCGGTCAACGTGGTGGCTACGGCGGCTATCAGCAGCAGGGATACAACCCGCGAGGTTACTACTCGCCACCGAACGGAGGTTATCCGCCGTACGCAGGTGGCCCGGGCATGCCTGGCGTAGGTTCCCAGCCCCCTCTTCCCCCGACGCCTAGTGGCGATGAGATCCCTGATGACGCTCCTGTTGATAATGCGCCAGCTCCCCCCGTTCCTGAGACGGCACCAGAAGTAGAGACTGCTCCATCGAGCTCGAAGCAGCAGCCATCGGCTTCCAAGAAAAAGTAGACGAGTTGTTAGTAAGGCTGCACGTATGGGGCGTCGCCGCAAAGCACGAAATCAAGGAAGAGGACGATGGAGAGAGGATTTCGGAGCTTCTCAGTGTGCGTATTTGTTTGCTTGTAATCTGGTGCTGATCAATTCTTCTCGCGTTTGTCTTATGTCAGGTCTTAAGGATTACAGAGGGAGTTACAGAGGAACTATTTTGCAAGTCTTAGGAGACCTCTCGAGGGCCATTACTGAGGTGGAGAATTGGTCTGCTCTGGGTGTTTGACGAGCGATGCTGCCTCCCATTCACAAATCTACGAACGGGTTACCGACTGAGTGGCGTGGTAGTGGCTTCTTCAATGACAGCAACCGGAAGCAACTCTCTCCTAAACGCAACGGGTACCCTGAAAGTCAAATCGGTGGTGCTTTACCCGTCGGTGCGTCTTCATTGCCCGGACCGGAACGAATAGCTGAGCGCATACAGTCTCTTGAGCGTGAGAACGAACGCTTTCGCGAAGAACTGCAGCATCTTCGGCACTTTTCTTCAAACAATCAGCAGCAGCATGAGAACGACAAGGTAAGGTCAATTTGTTGTCTCTTGAGTGGTAAATCACGGATCTAACTGGCGCTCTTTAGCTTTCTGTAGCAGCAGTCGCGGAGGATCTTCAGCGACTCGCACATTCGTTCAACAGTAAGCTCCAGGCAGATGCGAGCCACCAGCAACGTGAGCAGCAGAAAGCAGCGTTGCTGTTCGCAGAGGTGACGCGCATCGGACATCGAGTCGAGGGGCTTGAAAGCGAATTGAGAGGCGCAGTCGACGATACCCAACGCAAGTTTGAGGCCCAGGAGCAACATGCTCACTTCATGGCAACCATCAACTCGAAGCAGCAACAGTCTGTATCGCCAACTCGCAACTCTGATTTTCAGAGACAACTGAGGGATATGCAGGACGCTCTGATTCAACTTCGTAGCGAATTGGATGCAGATCGCAATGCGAGATGGAAGAATGACGCTGCTATCGATGCCAAGCTGGACTCGCAACTCGAGAGATTGAGCGCAAAAGTGACTGCTGATAAGCGGGACCTGGTGCGAGCACTTGATGAACAGAGGCAGCTTGTCACAGGCGCTGATTTCCAGCGCGTGACGTCGCTCATGCGAGAGTTCTCACGAGTAAATGACCACTTGCTAGCGCTGGAACGATGGATACACACCGAATTCGGACAGATCAAGCGAGTCTTCCAGGCTTTGGCAGGAGACGTGGATGGCCGTTTTCAGTGCGTGCTAGTAGAGCTGGCGAATGGTCTCAAGATGTGGCATGCAGCACTCGCTCGACAGAAGGAAGAACTGGGGCTGAGATTTCACGATCTGGAGGAAGCTACGCGAGCTGTAGCCATTGTTGTGCAACGTAAGTTGTGTACATTGGAAGAAGTTGTTCCTCTGGAGGTTCAAGCTCGACAGAGGAATGATGACAAGCTCCGAAAACGCGTGGAGGGCGTCGTGAAGGCGCTGGGACATGCTATAGAAACCTGTCGGGGAGAGTACTTGCCTCAATACTCGACTCTTGAACAGCATGTGCACCAGCTAGAACTCCAGAGTAGCTCGTCAGATGATGTTGCCCTTGCAAAACGGATAAACCAACTGGAACTAGCGCAGCGCACTGCTTCGGATGAAGTTAGTATGCAGCATAATGCAATGAGGGAGACAATTCAAGCGTTCATGGAAGACTCGGACGCAATGCTGGTCAGGTTAGCCGCCGCGGTGGAGCTAGAACGCACAAAGGGGATGCAACTTGTATCAGCACGAGCGTCAGCACCACAGGAGGAGTTGGCGTTGGAGACTAAATGCATTCGAGAAGAGCTAAACGCTCTACAAACCCGGACAACGTTACATGAGCAGGAATGTCATCAGGCACAAGTTGCGTCGGTAACTGCGCCTGCAGTAGCACCAATCGTTGTAGCCATGGAGTTCAAGCACGTTGAAGAAGAACTGAAGGTGCTGCAGAATTGGGTAGCAATGCATGCACAGGAGTGCTGCCGGCATCCACATGCAGCACCTGCGGTAGTATCTTCATTACCAGTGGACATCGAAGCACTGGAAGACGTCAACATGGTGACCAAAAACATCAAGGAAGAGGTTGGGGCTCTACACGCGTGGACGGCAATGCACGCTCAGGAGTGTCGCCAGTTCTTCGACTTCCTGAACTGGTCGATAGATGATGCTCGTCGTGAAAGTGCTGTGATACAGTGCTTGGATGATGTTATTGACCAGATAGTGGAGATGAAGACATGTGAACAACTGAATGCACTCAAGAAGAACGTTAACTTGGCATTGAAGCAAAACGGAGCCGTACCAGATATTGCGTTGTCGAAGGCTGCAACAACTAATCTTGAAACCAAACGAGGCCGATCAAACCGGAGGCAATTTTCATTGCGCTTGCCAGATCAAGGACCCACCCAGAGCACGCGAAGTCCAGTAAGTGAGAATGAATCGGACAGGCTGGACTTGTCGACGACGTACTATGCCTCGACTGATGGAGAGCTCGAAAAACATGGGGTACAAATTGACCAGTTTGGAGGGGAGGTTCATAATGAAGCGATCTGGAACACTCCTTCTGAAGGTTCTGCATTCACTGAAAACCATGTCCACGTACCAGATGTGGTGGCCTTGCCGTCTAACCTTGCTGAAACGGACAACTCTCATTTGCAATTGATGAACACGTTGGAAAATGGAAACGATTCTGCAGTAACGACACCTAGCAATGCCACGTACCACGCACATGACGTCGAGAGTTACGAGGAGTACAGCATGGACATGACACACGAAGAGGAGGCCAAGGCAGAACAACCTGTCATCGCCCACTCTAGTCCACTTGGTCGTCCTCGAAGCGATGCGGTGCTTCTAACGACGGAGCAAGACAGCCAGCATCTTGCAGCAGGCCCACCGAATGAACTTCCTAATGACGAAGAACCGATGACGCTGGATCTGTAACTTTTCCTTCCTGGCTCGTCGGTTCACAACACAGTCTTATAACATAAGCTCATCTTAAGTCTTCTACGGGATCTGACCTGATGTGGTTCGTCGTATAGTCTTAACGTCCACTTTGGCTTCCTCTGCGCAGGGCTCCACCACCTCTGATACTCGTCCTGTAGCCTGGAACTGATCCTGTGGAGGGGTGATAGGGACGTACCAGCCCCATTGCGGGCTCTCCGTCTGTGATGTATCGCCCTCCGAGTCACTCGCCACCACTCCTGTATCTAGTTGCTGCATTGTCACGCTCTTCACGAGCGCTCGGTGCTGCTGGAAGGCGCCCTGGAAGCTCTCAGCCACGTCGTCCCTAGTTTCGTCATCGCTGTCGCTCTCTTCAAGCCGTCTGCCTCGTCGGTGGGTCGGTGTATCGTCTTCAAACACTTGTGTGAGGCTGCCGCCGTGCTCGTCGCACCAGCTCACAGCAGCGGATAGTTTACTGTCGCTGGCTCCAGACGAGCTTTTGCGGACTAAAGAGGGAGAACCTTTGCTTCTGCGGCTAGACAACGGCCTCCTGTGTTTAGAAGAGGCGATAGAGGGTTGTGGCTCTTCACTTTGGTGGACTTCCGCCTCGAGTTCCAGCGCGTTGAGGTACGTGATGACGGACACGGCGGTGGCGGCGGCTGCGGCCAGCACTGGGTGGTCTTTGAACCATTGTACGCCGCTGGAGAGCTCCTTGGCCGTGGGAAAGAAGGAGGCGGCCGAAGCCTGCTGCATGGCAGGAGTGATGGTCCGTGGAAGAGAGGAGATTGAAGAGTGACCACTGGTTTAACTCGAAAGGGCAGAAATGGCGTTCTTGTAGAGGGATATCAGTTGAACAATAGTGAAATCAGGAGTTCGTGAAAAGAGAGAACGCCACTTCAACCTGGGGGGGGGATGGAACAAGTGACGTCACTTGTTGCCTTTTTCAGTAGAGATGATGTTGCCAGCATTGCTGGCGGCAACAGAGGGCACCCGTATGTCTTGGGACGCGAAGAGGGTTAAACCCTCGAGAACACAAGCTATTTTCTTGATCGCCTACTTCCATAAGTTTGATCGGGGGTAGTGCAACTTGTCATTTCCGAACTAGATGAAAACTACCGTAGTTACTACGGGTTGCACTCTGTACGTTGATAAGAAACGGCTCAATCATGGCCTGAAGAGTCTTCAGTGAAGACAATAGTTCGTGACGCGCTATCACTTTCTGAGGGATATCCTCTCCAACAGCATTCATGAAAACCTCTATAGTTGCATACTCTACTCCCGCCTCTAGAGAGAGAATAAAGAGCGCCAAAGCGAAAGGAACTAACCACCCCCCTACCCGACTCTACCTGTAGGCCCCTCCCCCCCCATTGTCCACCCACTCCCTCTCCCTCTAACTGACCCCCTTCTGTAGTACTTGATCTACAAGCCATGGCCGACTGCGAAGAGGAGCCCGACTGCTGCCCGCTCTGCATGGAAGAGCTGGACATTACGGACCAGACGTTCAACGCATGTCCGTGCGGCTACCAGGTCTGTCTCTGGTGCTGGCACCAGATTAAGAACGAGTACAACGGCCTCTGTCCTGCCTGTCGCCAGCCCTACGCTGAACTCTCCAAGCAGAAGAACCCTCTGGACCGAGAAGAGTACGTCGTTCTACCTTCGTTCTACCAATATTCTATCTACTGACGTTAAATCTACTCGGTGGTAGTGTGGTACGTCGTACCAAGCAGCGCAAGCAGAAGGAGAAGAGCGAGCGCCGCTCAGCAGCTCAGGCGAGACAGTCGACGACCAACCGGAAGAGTCTGCAGAACGTGCGCGTGATGCAGCGCAACTTGGTTTACGTCATCGGACTGCCCCAGAGATTCGCCGATGAGGACGCTCTACGCTCTCACGAGTGCTTTGGCCAGTACGGGAAGATCGTCAAGGCAGTGGTGAACAAGTCACACCTGAACACGGACAGGGCCAACGCCACGGCTAGTGCGTACATCACGTTCGCCAATAAGGAGGATGCGCTGTGCTGCATTATGGCAATAGACGGATACTACTTGGATGGAAGTATGCTACGGTACGAGTAGAACGGTTCTACCTTTTTTTCCTTCTACTATGAGGCTGACACAAACGTTGTTTTTTTTTTACTGGTAGGGCATCGTTCGGAACGACCAAGTACTGTAATTTCTTCTTGAGGAATATGCAGTGCAACAATCCGGATTGTTTGTACTTGCACGAGCTGGGCGACGAGGACGATAGCTTCACGAAGGAGGAGATGCAGTCCGGTAGGAACCTGGAATGGCCCTGAAAGATGACGGAAAGACGTTGTGGCTGACTTGTTGTGCTGTAGCTTTGCATTCCGGGAAGGCGGCGTTCAGAGATATGTCGATGGCAAATGGACAGATTCAAGAGCGAGAAGGAACAGAGTTTCCGCCGCCGCATAGACCACATTTACCGACCAGAACAGCTTCGGCAGCAAATGTTAGAGCGCCGTCTCCTGCAAGAGGGGCGACACTGGTCAGATCACACAGCGAGGACGCATATGCAGACACACAGCGGCATGCACAGAGTGCAGCAGCGATATCTAAGCTCAGACAGGCCGCAGGTGACATCAGCAATAGTTCAGGGTCTTCGTCACCGGATCAGATCGACAGAGCAGCACACAACACAGAGTATCCTCCGCTGGCGAGAGGACACTCGTATAGCAATATTGTAGCGGGCGGCCACAGCAACGGTTCGGCGCCAGCTCCTATCGCTGTACCAGATCCTGCTCCAGTTGATCCTGTGTCAAGTAAGAAGCCAGAATTGCGCGTAGACACATCTCGGGAAGAAGACAAGACACAAGCCGTGGATACAGTGGTAGGTCCATTGGAGGCGCTGAAGTTGGCAACAGGATCGTCGACAGAGCAACCGGCCTGGGCACAACCGTTCCCGACCCCAGCAGTATCTCAGAGTGAGAGCGAAGAACAGACGACAGCTATCAACACCAGCAGTGCAGCAGGAGTTTACAGTCCGTTTGGACTCGGCTTCGAAGGTGGAATTCGCCGTGCCAGTAGCGCTAAGGAGCTCACGTCGAAGCTACCAGTATCCAATGACATGTGGGGAGCCTCAGCCACGAGTGACAGCAAGCTTGAACCGTTCCCGCCGGCCGCGCCTACGATGCCTTCTACCAGCTCGTCGTCGTCTTTTGCGTCGATTGATGCGATCTTCAGCCAGAGAAATGATTCATCCGAAGCGCTTGCAGGTTTGCTCGGGGTCCAATTAGCCCCCAACCCGCTAGCACATAGTGCTGCGCCACCCACGGACGCGCGTTCCTCTCGTTTCTCGTTCGCGAACCCCGCAGAAACCGGTCGTAATGGTGTACAGCCGATGACTGCGCGGTATGAGCTGCTGGATGGGACGACTGTGAACAACAGGAGCTCATTTGGTGGGTTTGAGGTGTCACGAGCTACAAATGCTCCGCCAGCACCAGCAGGATTCCCTTCGATGGATCGATCCGGCTTCCCACCACCGGGAAGTTCTCAGCAGCAGTTGCCACCGCCTCACCCTTCTAGGAACTCGTTCGGTGGCGATTTCCGTTCCAACGAACTGCCTCTCGGTGGTAGTAGTGCTCTTGGTGGCGAGTCCGGAGGCCTAGCATTCCTGCAGCAAATGCTGCCGAACGTGAACATCAGCTTTGGAGGCGACTACCCCAGTCTTTCTGGCGCGGGATCGAGCGGACTTGGAGCCGAATCGACGCCTTCTCGTAGTGCCAGCGCAGGTCGCGGTCGCAGCCCAGGCCGTCGTTTGTTTGAGCGCAGTCAGAGCGCCGGTGGAGGTTTGGTGTCACCTGATGCGTGGGACGGGGGAAGTCTGAGCTCGCTGGGCTTTGATGGACAGTCGAGCACTAGGCGAGCATCGAGTGGCTCGTCGTTTTATGACCCGGCCATGGTGTCCCAGCCACCCAGTGGATTCTCTAGCGGCTTCTACGGCTTTAACTCCTCAAACCCGATGACCCCCAACGACCGCGAGAACGACCGGCTTCGTATGCACAACGACTTCGGTGGCGACGCGTACCGCCGCTCGGGCTCGTTGGTCAACAACAGTTAGACCATGAAGGTGATTCCAACATAGCAGAGATTTCCTCTTTCGAGTGAATTATTGACCACAATATGGAGGAAGTCGGTGAAACACACGGTCTGGTCTGAAGGTGAATGAAGGACGGAATTTACGATGAAGAAGTAGCGAGTCCCGTACCGGAAGACAAGAGAAGAAACCGAGAAAAAAAAAGGAGGGGTGCCAATATTCTGAAGAAAAGCGGTCGCTGTGCTGAAGGTATTGAGGCGTCACACAACCAACACACACATGGCAAGTCTCTCTCTGAGCTGTAGTGATATTTTGCAGCAGATTCTGCCTCTCGCCTTGATATGTCCCAACACTAAACGCGATTCGCTTTTGCCCCCTGGAAAGTCTGTGCTTTGTTTGATTTGGCTGCAACAGGTAGCGACGTTTCAAGGATAGACGACCGCTGTTCACAATGATCCAAGCCGCGAAGGATGAAGACCTGAAGAGTGACATTGGCAAGGATACGGACTATGACCCCGACGTTGAGAGTAATGGAGCTGGAGATCCTGGCGTCCATCCAAATCAACGCCAATCGAGCAGGGAACCAGAGGCCACCAGGGAGTTTGTAGCCCCGTGGATACTGGCAAATTTCCCGGACATCGCAAGCGAAGTAGCTCTACAGTCTCAAGCGGAACAACCCGACAACAGACGCGGACAATGTGAGGAATGCTGTTCATTGGGTGCTTCCTTCGTGTGTGATGACTGCGCCCTTGCGCTCTGTTTCAAGTGCACGGATGCCGTCCACATTGTACGTAGCATTCCTCTACTCTTAGGGAAGTCTAGCGATCTAACTACTTACATTCATTTTTTCTCTTTGTAGATCCCAAGCCTTTCGACGCACAAAATCCGTCTGAATGGCTCTTGTAGCGCTTCCCAACCAGAGTCTCCAGCTCCAGAATTTATCCAAGAACCTGCACGCGTTGCAACTTCGAGGCGGGACGAGTCTGCCCTGTCGTTACCAGCTGGGACTCACGTTTTCTTTCGAGCTGCCGAGTGCTCTCGTTGGTCTCGCGAACTGCTTCACGGCGCTTTGACAAGCCGAGAACCCGCTACGACTTCAAGCGGAGGCGTCTTCTACCAGCGCGTGCTCTGGCTTCGAGGAGTGGAAGCTCTGCCCAACGGATTCTTTCGCGCAGCTCTGACACTCCCCGGCTGGGACATCAGCAGCGACTGTGAAGTTGACGTTGGCGAGATCTTCTGGCCCCACGACATTGGCGTGTTCCCAACGCACCTCGGAGCTTTTCGTGCTGTCGTTACGGCGGAGCAGATCGCTCGCGCTAAATTCCGACGCGAGCTACAAGGTGGACGCATCCACCGCTGGCGTGAAGATAACGAAGACGTTAAGTCCGAAAGTTTCCCGTCTTCTGAGATTCTAGACGAGATTGTCGCTGAGACTGCTGCTACACTGGGAAAGGAGTTTAACGTGAGGCTTACGCGTCAAGATGATGTCGTATTTTACCAGCAACTTGCTCACGGCACGTGGAATTACCAGAACTGGATGAAATCTATCGGTCGCCTGGGTAATTTACGGGAAGAAGATGCGGTGCCGTTTGAATTCGGCGTAGCTAACCGAAATTCGATGCTGGAGGAAGATCCTTTCAATGGTGAGTGGGAGAAACCGGTACCTACACCCTGGACTCCTTCCACTCGCATCCGTTATTTTATGATAGCGCAGCAGGATTTAGTTTACCCGGAACGCGTATGCCGCCAACATCTCCGTGCGATTCTGGACCAGCTAATGTTTGTGTACGCTGGCTTTGCCTGGAAGCTTTGGAGTGAATTCGTGGATCGACATCGTAAACGAGAAGAGAAACAGAGGCGAGAAAACGCTGTTTGTGTTCTTCAAGCTTGGACTCGACGGATAGCCGAAAGAAAACGGCAAAAGGAGCGCCAACTGCTCTTAAGCATGGCGATAGGGTCTTCTCTGGATGCATTGGAGCTCTATCGGCGTCAACAACTTGAAGCACGGAAGCTGTACGCTTTCCTTACGAGACAAATGGATGACAAAAAACGTAGATTTTTGGGAATTTGGCGTGAAAACGTCGGGCCTAGCGATCCTCCACCCCCTCCAGCTACAGCTTGGCACCCAAGCCACGGAATGAAAGCGATGCTACCGAAACTACCGCGTATGGGGGCTCGACGACGTACAGCTCAAGACAAAGCAGTGGCAGTTGGAACTCAAGTGATCATCGAAGACATGGCTACATACAAACTGTTCAAAGCCAACCACGCTGGTCCAGCTGATACTTCGTACTGGGCCATTCGAGCGCGAGTTCTTGCTGGGTCCTGCCCTGTTGGACCCGCTTTTCGTGAGGCAAGACGGTTAGTATCACGCACAGACTTCGCTACAAGTGTTTTACTGCAGCAAATCAGCGTCTTTGTGTGTCTAATGGAACTGGAGGAGTTGAAGGCGCTGGAGGCAGCGGAAGGTTCCAGTAGCGGCAGTGGATGGAGCTATGAACGTCAAGTACGTGACAAGTATCAAGCCTTGTGTAGAGAACTGAAAGGCGCCGAGACAATCAGTGAACGACATGTGGAGCTCGCAAAGCATACACTGCTCGACTTCGATACGGAAGCTGCTAATGCCTCTGCTGCATCAATTGGAAGTTCTGGGAACAAGCGGAGGGCGTCATTAACAGTACAACAACAGCAAGACGAAGATTCCGCAGAGGAAGCGAAGACTAACGCAGCACGGGAAGCACTGGAGCAGAAGCTTCAGTTGGCTGAACAACAGGTTATTAAGGCTACACAGGAGCTAACTCGACTGGGGATGATGCAGATTGAGTTCCTGTATTTCCCTATTGAGCACGACGGTGTTCCAGACAGCGAAGAGCTGATAAAATTCCTCCAAGAGCTCGAATCCAGACTTCGTTCCGGCAAGAACATGTACATCTTCAGTCGCTTTGGCCATGGACGTACGGGTTTAATCACCGCTTTGCTGCTCGGTCGCGTATATGGAATAACGGCTTCAGAGGCCTTGGAGCGAGCCCAGAGAGTACACGACTGCCAACGCCCTGGAGCTCCGCGAGGACTGAGCTTCTGCTCCCCAACTACAGCCCCGCAGTTGGCGTTTGTAAGGCGAGCTCTCGCACGCTCAATGGATCCGATTTACGTCCCGTTGGTGCTTGAAAACTCCGGGGAGAAATTCCGTTCTACTCGCGTACAGCAGCGTGGGCTGTTGGCTGAACCGTATTTGAAAGACGAAGGATTCATGGTAAGTGCTGCTGGTGACGCTAAGGCTCGGGAACACGAAGCTTTGGAACAGAGACGACTTGAACGCATTGCACGTCGTGAGAGTGCAGCAGCAGCGTTACAACGCGAGCGACAGAAACAGAAGAAGGAGTATGAGACGATGGAGAGTGAGGACGCCTCTCAAGCTCTTCGTCAAGTGATGACGAGGATTTGTGAACGGATCGAGGAGGGAGGAGGGTCATAAATGGCTTATAGTTATGCAAAGGCTCGCGATCTACGGCTAGACCTTGTGTGGGTTACATGACGCTGCACTTGGCTCCGCATGCTGGCTCCAGGTTCTCCACCTCGGCTTCGGCCTTGAGCTTGGCCACTTCCTCCTCCTTCATGATCTTGGGCGATGCTGGAACGTTCGTAGGGGCAGAAGACGACTTGGGATTGGGCTTAGGCGACGCTACTGCCTTTGGAGACATCACCACAGGAGCAGGAGCAGGACCGTTGATGGCCGGGATAGGAGGGAAGGTCGAAGCATCAGCGAGAACCGTCTTGGGCTCGCCTGAAGCCTTGGCAGGCACGAGTGGGGGTGTATTCGTGGTCTTCACAGGCTCAGCTTTCGCTTCGGGTTTAGTCTCGACCTTGAGCTCCGGCTTTACAGACTCCACCTTGACCGGCTCGGCCTTGGCGGACTTAGCAGGTTCAGTCGTGGCCGTCTCCTTCTTGCTGCCCGCTTTCACGGGGGAAGCCGCAGTCTTGACAGGCGATGAAGCTGGAGCCGCTGCCGTCTTGACGGGTGATGAAGGAGCTGCGTCAGTCTTGGCCTTTGCTTGCTTCGGAGTTTTAGCCGCTTTTTTGGGCTTCGTCTCGGTCGCTGAAGGTGCAAACGTAGAGGATTCGTGCGAGGAAGGCGGTGGACTGCTGGTTGAAGCTGTAGCTTCCGTCTCAGGGCCATCTACACTCTTCGCTGGGAGACGAGCAGCCACTGCAGCGGCATTTACAGGCGTGGCCATGCCAGTCATGGAGCCTGCGCGAGGACTCGCAGGGTTGGAGCCGAAGCCCGCGATGCTGCTGGAGCGACTCAAGGCGTCCGCGTCCGAGTCGCTACTGTCGATGCGGTCGGCACGGCCCAGTTCGTCCAGTTTGGCAGGGCTGAGCGCGTCCATACTGGAGCGACGGGCCTGTGGGTTCTTGATGTACTTGGTCGTCTCCGTCTTGGCCTTGCCGTCACTGTCAACTGCCCGTTGGAAGCTGAAGGTGAGAGCTGATCCCTTGGCGCCGCACGTGACGATCCCACCGGGAGTATCGCTCTTGGGCTTGACGACGTGAGTCAGCAACTGGTTGAGAGTCTTACGGACTCGGTTCGAATCCACGACGCGAAGGTTAAGACCGTCCTCGCCAAAGTGGAGCCCCGTGGCGTTGGTGCTGCCGTCCTTCTCCACTTGGATGTACATTTCACCCTTGGTAGCCGAGAGCTTCAGACTGATACCTTCACGATGCCCCGAGACCTTGTTGTTGAGTGTGTACGTGCTCCCATCCTTCCCATCGGACGTACGAAGCACGAACGGGGTCTGGTAGGTCAATGGAGTGCCGTTCGCCTGCTGCTTCTCGCCACGAATTGGCGCTCTAAAAGAATTTTAAAAGTTTTTAGCAAAGATTTAAGAACAAAAAATACTCGAATGGACTAGGACGTACATGATGAACTCTGCATCGACGAAACGGTCCTTGGCCTCGTCCTTCACGGGAGGCACTACAAGCAGCTGCGTTTGGGTCTTGCCAGGCACTTCGAGGAAGCCCAGACTCGACGCAGAGGCAGTCTCAACGAACGCCGACTTGGTCTGCATCTTGACGACATCGCCGAATCGAATGGGTTCGTTACTCATTGCTGAAAGGAGACGAAGACCCGGGGGCTTGTGCAAGAACGCTGGAAAGTTTGGGAATGAGAAGGAAGGGGGTAACACCCGGGCCGTTGACGGAGCGGAGAACCCCGTGAGGTTATTGTTGGGCTGCTATCAATAGGATAATTGCCGTCTTCTTCATGACATGGCTGAGCTCGAGAATAGACGACACTCGTCCTAGTCTCAAAAGAAAAGTTCAATTTTAGTCGAATCTACAGACATGACACTTGATAAAGGTACACTTGTCGTTGTAAGTTGGATATTACAAGCTGAAGTGCTAACAGTAGAAAAGTACATGTAGCCATGTTCAAATTACAACAGTAAAAGACGTACGTATGAATATCATTTTCTCTTTTTCATCTTATGCCACTCGCAAAGCTAAAACTAAAGGTGGCGAGTTCACTAGCAGGAGGTGGTGCATTGCATCTCTCTTCTTCAGCGTCGAGCTTGTGTATCTCTGAGGCCTCGAAGCGGGGCTGTGCATCCTCTTGTCAGCTTTGCTCGCTCTTGCTCTTCTTCCCTCTTCTTCTTTCTTCTCGTACACAACACACACCGACACGGCTCTCTCGCTCGCATCGTCTTCTTCACCAACTCGCTGCAAATGGGGGGGGGGGGTCCTTCGAAGCTGCGTCGGCCGAGACGACCACTCTCGGCATATTTTAACATGCTGATCTTGCTATTCCCTCGACTTGGCAGCTTTCCCCACGGCTCTTGACTTCGTCATTGGGGACGGGTAGTCATCTAACAATCTCGGGCTCTTCTTCACTCGTCGATTAGTTCAAGTGCTCGTTGCCGGGCATGTACGTGAAACCATCAAAGTGAGCCTGCGCACGATGCGTAGCTCCTAGTTCCTGGGTTACTGGCGAATCGCGGGCCATCTCGCGTGTAAAGATGTTGGCGACGTTACCGGTATCGGCCTCGCTGTTCACCACAGGCTTGAAGGGCGGCTCCACCTCACGCTTCAGCAGCTTGTCGAAGTCGATGCTAGCAAAGAACGGGTGGTCCATAATTTCCTGCACGCCCGACGGACCTGAGCCTAACCGCTTGGCAGGGTCTCGGCGAAGAAGGCCGGTAAGCAGATCCTTGGCGTCCTCCGAGAAGGCCTGGGTGAAGACGACGTCACGGTGCAGAATGTTGTGGAACATGCGCTTCCGGTTACGGTCGAAGAACGGCGTCTGGCCAGTCATCATTTCATACAACAGAGTACCAAAGCCCCACCAGTCCACAGCCTTACCGTACGGCAGACCCTTCAATAGTTCAGGCGCAATGTACTCGGCCGTACCACAAAAAGTTTTGGCGCCATCGGGCACGTCCACGTTCTCCTTCGAAAGACCGAAATCCGTGAGGGCAATGAATCCCTTGTCGTCCATCAAAATATTCTCGAGCTTCAGATCACGGTAGGCGATGTTGAGCTCGTGCAGGTGGGACATCGACATGAGCAACTGAGCTGCGTAGAAGCGAGCGCGCTTCTCGGAGAACTTGCGCGACTTACGCAAGTGGAAGAACAGCGAGCCGCCGTTGTAGTAGTCCATGACGAGGTACAGCTTGTCCTCGTTCTGAAACGCGTACCGGAGACGCACCACGAACGGGTGGTCAATGTCACGAAGGATACGACGCTCCGACTTGGTGTGCTCCACCTGGTTCTTGGCAAACACCGACGCCTTCTTCAGCACCTTCATAGCGTAAATGGCGTTCGGGTTGGCCCCTCCATCCGGGACCTTCTTGCGCACCAGCATCACCTTACCGAACGCGCCCTTACCGATAACCTTGAGCAGATCGAAGTCCTCCACACTAAGCTTGGAGTTCTGCGGCGGCTGCGCGTTCGACTCGGACCGGCCCTGGTTCGACATCTGCGTGTCCGAGCGGTTGCGGGCTTGAGACATATCCGTAGACGAGTTCGTAGTCGACACGGCGTCGCTGGCGGTGCGGTTGAACCGCGGGTAGTTCGGAGGCGGCTGGTTCTGGGTCTGGTTCGCACGCGGTCCTTCCGTCGCACACTCCGTACACACACGCTGAGCCGTACTGGATCCCGGCAAGAAGAGGCGGTCGCGCGAGCAGGCGTTGCACACCGCGCGGTGGCACATGCGGCAATGGTGGCGGCGGTCGAACAGCGTGAAGTGGAACAGGCACAAGTTGCAGTGCTTCTCGCTGTTGCCCATCTTGGAGTTGTTGGCTTCACGTCTGGAGGACTCCTGCCGCTGCAGTTGAGGACCGCTGGGACCGGCACCGTTGTTGATGAGGGCTGGAGCCGAAGCAGGAGGCTCAGGCACCGGTTTCTCACCAGCTACGTACGTCGTCGCATCGCGCGTGTCCAGGAATCGGAACAGCGCGTCCTGGATCTTGTTGATGCAGAAGGCAGTCACGTAGTAGTGGTTCGCGTGGGCGCGTGGCGGTCTGCCAGCCGACAAACAGGTACAACCCGTACGGTGAGGAGCATCGCCGTCCAGTTTCGTCTGGAACAACTGATCATTGCTCTCCCAGTACATGGTGCGGTGCGCCAGGATCGACTTGACAGACTGTGAGTCGCCGTCTTCAATACGGTGACTGGACTCGATCAGCGCGATGGCTCCATTGCGACGCATGAGCTGGTCGCCACGAGACTGCAGCAGGTACTTGATGAGAACTCCGCCGTACGAATAGCCCAGGAAGTACACGCGTCGAGCGGCGGATCTGGCGACGTACGAGTCCCAGAGCGAATCCATGTGCTCTTCGGGACTGGACGAGCCCGGGATTTGCAGCCGCTGCTTGCCGTCCCGCATGACGATGACGTTCTTGTTCGGGTTGGCCACGATGATACCGTAGCCTTCGTCAATTGCCTTGCGGAAGTACTCGAGCATGCTTCCACTCTTGACGCCAGCGTGTAGCACCAGTCCTCGACTCCAAAGACCGGGATACAGTCCTCGACTGACTGCTACGAAGACCAGCAGCTTCTTGCACGACTCATAGTTGCGAGATACAAAGACGTTAGCCTTGACCGGGGCCTCGGGGGTGCTGTTGGCTGGGATGAAGACCTCCCGGAAGCCCAACTCCTTGCGCATCGAGTCCTGCACGTACTTGACGACCGTGTTGATGATTTCGTCCTGGTGCACCGCCAAGTCCGAGTCGTCCAGCCCCTTCCCAGTAGCCTTGAGGTGGATCATCCCTTCTGCATCCATCGCGTACAGAGGGTGGGAGAAGGGAAGAGCCGCTCCACGGTTAGCAGACGGAGCTGCTGCTCGTTGTCCAGAGTTCTGGTAGTCCGCTGAAGCAGGGGCCGGTGGCATCGTGCCATTGGACTGCCACGACTGCTGCGACTGGTAGTCCGAGCCGTTGCTGTAGGTGCGTCCAGGAGCGGACGGAGGCGCTCTAGGCACGCCCCCTGGAGCTCCATTGGGGTAGTACTTGTTCCCCCCGGTTGGTTCTTTGTTTTTGTTCTTCTTCCGTCCCCATCGAGGGAACCGGAACGACATGGTGGAGCTGAGAGGAGAGGGAAAAACAAGTTTGTTAGATATAGGAAAGAAAGAGAGAGAGAACACACACCGCTAACACGCACCTTGAGAGGAGACTGATGCTGTGTGTTTCTCGTGTGAAAGCCGCGAAGACTCCGCTGGGGGCCTCTGCCAAGCGAGAACCCTACGTGGACCAGATGTCGAAGGACCGTGGAGGCTTCCTTCCTCCTCGTGGCGTTTGCCCAGCAGCGCAACAATCCGAACTGGACGTCCGTCTAGCGAGGCTTTCGCTCGCGCTCGTGACTCCCCCTCGCGTCGTCGTTCTGAGCGCGCCCCTACCCGCAGACCAACGACGCGACGACGAGATCGAGCCAGCACAGCACGACCATCATTCAGGTCACTGCGACATGTAAGGGGAGGGTTGGATAAGGATAACTGTTTTCAGACTATACTTCCCGAAAATGTGTCTGCTGCGACCGAATTAGCACTGATTATCGGGCTGTTTAAGGCTGAGCAGGCCTCTGAACCAATCAGAGGCTTAATACGCTTTGATTGGCTATTTTATAATCCTCAAGACTCAATCGAAATGAGATCAGTGCCCATTTAGAACTGGAAATGGGTATTCTCGAGTGTATTACAGCGCGCTGCTTTCATTGTAGTCTACAACTTGTTGGTTGTTATGGCGAATACCCGGCAGGAGCATGCTATATTGTATTGAACTGCTTTGCTTGGAGCTGAATGGGTACACGGTGCCAGCGACTGTAGACAATTTCCGTACCGCATGCAAGAAGGTAAGTAATTTGTCCTGCCTAAGAAATGTCCTCACCACTGGGTTATCAAACTTGCTCGAGAGGCAGGCGCTGTCATCTAATGATCCCAAGACATCGACTAGTAAATTTCTAACTGAAGATGTTAAAAAACGTTGTTGCTCATCATATATTTGCTCTTTTGCAGGCGACAACTCGCAAAACTTCGATACTATCCGATGTGCATGTCGTGAATACGTTAAATATTAATGCGAGACTGGTACATGCAGTTCTGAATAAACAGCTACCTGGCCCCGTACATGCGATGCGGACTGCACGCTGTAGCTGAAGTGTCCGACTTGCAATGTTAAAGCAAGCAAAGACCCGACTCACTTGGCTACAGTATGACGCCTTTGTTGAAAACCGATCTGGAACTGGGCACCCGCCCGTTTATACCGCTAGTGCCCATATTGTTTGTCTGTCCGACAAGTTGTCGGACAACAGTCCCGTTGCCAGCGCCGGCAAGCAATGTGGCACGCCATGTGGACGCCCAGTTGCGGCCAGCGACAGAGGTCTGTCTAGCTGCTGTAGCAAATGCGAACGAGCTCGCAAAAGCGCAGCCATGACAGGCGATAATAAATATGGGCACACCTGGCTCTTCTCCGAAGAGCCAGAACAAAACCTCGCCGTGAGGTCGTGTGGATACAGAATGTCGCTCGAAGCCACAATACATTCGGTCGACATGATCGTGTCGAATGAGTGTAGCCATCGTGTCGCGCAATGATGCTTCTTCTTGTAGCCATCATGTCACGCATAAGATACGCTTCTTCTTGTAATATGCCAAGTACATGGCTCTATTTCTTTCGCGGACTGTAGCGCTGGATCTGACCACAGTGCTTTGTTCTTAGTCACTCTGGCCCTGATCTTGATGTCTTGTGCGTACCTGTAAGGTAGATGTACTGTATGAAATCACTGACTCACGTGTATTCACTTTAGTTTATCAATCTCTCTGGCGACGCGAGACGCTTCCTTTGACGCCCGCTGCCTTGCCCCTTGAGCCCTTCGATCGTGCTCTGCGCCTACATGTATATCCTTCCTATCACTATGGTACCGACGGCACTACCACGGCATTTTCTTTTTATCGGTTGGGTATGGATCGTCAATTATGGGTAATGTTGGTCACTTACTTCTCAGACAGCACGCACAGCAGCTGCGGCACCACCTCGATGCGGAACGGTCCGGGGCCTGCGAACACCTCGCCGTCCACGTTCAGCACGTCCTCCACAATCGGCTCGATCACCATGGCCTTGACCTTGTGGTAGCCAACCAGCTCCGACTTGAGGAACGTGTTGCTCAGGTACCGCACGGCGATCTCGGCCGTCTGCTTGATGTTGCCCTTGCGGGAGTAAATCAAGTCCAAGTTACCGTCTGACGGGTGCGCGTACTTGGTCTCGAAGTACACGTTCGATCCACCAGCCGACGTCAGCTCCGACGAAAAGCTTTGCCACTTACCAGCGTACTTCTCCTCACTGGCAGGGTGGAAGATTGCCTCGGCGTCGCCCTTCCACTGCTTGGCAGTCGGGTCCGTGTCATCGTAAATACTGCAGCGCTCCACGTGATGCTGGTCTTCTGCAGTGTCGTCCATGATCTCATAGTACGTGCGAAGGACCTGCTCGCCCGTCTCAGGGTCCACTGGAACATTATCCGACAGAACGTAGCTGATCTTGGCCTCGTGCTTGTGTGGCGCGAAAAGCCCGCGCTTGACCTTGAGGTAGAAGTAGCGGTGGACACCAAGCCATCGCGTAGCCTCGGACTCCACTGCAATGTCCGAGCCGATGCCGTAGCTCACACCTGTGCAGGCAAACTCGAGACGAGTGCTGCCGTCCTCGTTGCTGGCCTGGCATGTCATCACGTCAAGGGGACGAATTTTGCGCTTGATGATACAGTACACCGACGATGCGTGAGTGGGGGTACCCACACCCTTGCCAAAGGCGTTGTCTGTGCCGGCACAAATCAGTGACACAGGCGTCGTAGCAACCAGTGTGCGCCAGACGCTCTCCTCGCGAGAAAACACGCCGTTCATGAACTCGTTCACCGTGCCATCTCCACCAACGAACACAATGGCCTCGTACTTCTTCTCCAAGTCGAACGCCGCGCCGATATCGCGCGCATGTCCACTGTACTGCGTCTCCTCCACATCACATTCGATGTTAGCTAGCTCCAGCAACGGTCTCCAATGCTCCCAGACCTTGCGTCCGCGACGTCGACCCGAGTGCGGGTTCACCACCACCTTGATGCGGCGTGTCACGTTCTCCGGCACACGAGCCAGCCATTTAATAAACTGTTGCAGAGAAGTCACCAGTTTGGCAGCTGTGGCCTCGTCACCGAAACGCAGAGTCACAGTGCGGTATCTGCGCAGAAGACGACGGTGCTCTTTGCCTCTACCGGGCATCATAAAGTGCAGGTCCACACTGGTCTTGCTCCCAGGGGTAGACGCGGCAGCCAGCAGATCGTCCTTGGCAATCTGGAACTCCTTGGTCTTCTTGCGGAAGAGCGACACACGCTGGCAGTTTACGCCGTCGCGGTCCACTTCCACCTTCATCTTGCGCCAGACCGAGCCGACCTGCATCTCCATCTCCGCCGTCATAATGCACTCCTCAGGGAACTCTCGAAGTCTGTGAGAGTACATTTCACGCACGATCTCGCGCGCTGACGCGGCCGTGGAGAAGCGGAAGCGCACTTGGCGTTTTTCTATCGCCTCCAGCGCGGCGTCGCGTTGTGGGCAGCCAGCCCAGCTCTTGGAGCGCGTGAGGCGGAGGCTCGTCGGTGACTCACCAGCCTCGCTGCTGCTGTCTTCCTGCTCCGTCGTAAGGTTTTTCTTGGGCACGAGTCCTTTCGTCGGTACGGCCACGGTGGTGGCGCGTCGGAAGTGGTTCTTCGCCGCCGGCGACCGTGCTGGGCGGCTGGCAGCGTCCTGAAGGACACGCTCACGCACCTCGCGGATGCGGTCGCGGTCTTCTCCTGTGAGCGCCTCGCCGTCGCTGCTGGCGGTGGTGCTCGACAGTCGCTTGGTCTGGACGGGAGCCAGCTCATCGCTGTCGCTGTCGTCCTCTGCCGGCTCGGTGAACAGTTGGTTCTCGTCCTCGATCGTCTTCACGGGCCCGACGTGCTCGAGCGCGTCGTCCCGGGCGCGCGTGGAGAGCACCGCCATGGGTTTAAGGTGTTCGTTCGTATAGAGAGAGCTACACTATCAGCGCTCTCTTCTTGCTGGGGAAATGTGCGAATGAACGAAGGTTGCCGGTCGGAAAATGTGATGGCGCTCCAAGTTGCAGTCGGGGCTGAACGCATGGAGAGATATGCTGTTCAGAAGGATTCTGCAAGCAGTGAATCTATGGAGAGTGTAGAGGGCATTTTATTCTGTAACACAGTTGAAACCCTGCGAAAAAGTGAATACTGGCATCATCACACGCGTGGACAGGACGACAAGACCCATTTCCGAGACCCATTTATCTTGACAAAAGTTTGCTTTACAGGAAGCGCGCCATGATTTTGACCTTTAAACCCTCGTAATAATGTACTCGCCGGCTGCACAATGGCAACCATGGCTAAAATGTTCTCAACAATTGTTGTCCAGCACTCCGAGCCCTCCGGTATCGTCATTTATAAGGATTCGTTTCAGATGTGCGCTGGAAGCCGGCCAGCGCTACTAACAGCAAATACACGATCGGAACCGCAAAATATACAGATGGCAGTGTTGTCGCGACTGGAACACGCGGTTATGAGCAGTAGCTGGCTGTCCTAGTAAGTTAGCGGGTAACTTATCGTTCGTTACTCGTTGCCAGTGCTCATGTACGCTGGTCAGTGAACATTTTGAGCTTGAAACCAACCATTGGGCTCTCCCAACCACTGGCATCTTGGCGCAGTACTGCGGATGCAAAGAGGTTTCACAGGAATGCTACACATACATGGTACATACAGCACCCGTTGCTACTTGATGGCGCGACACAATTAAGCAACGCAGATCAGTGGATCAGTTTTCGCACTTCAGAAAGGATAGTCTGCTCGCTCCTGCATCGACGCGAATTTGGTTCGTGTGTTGATGCAGTGCATGATGCACTGCATCAATTTGACGCAGAACTGACTTTGCCCAACAGTTCAAACCAAAAGCTAAAGAGTTTGCGCTTACACGTGCTGTCCCGTCATCAGAGTTCGCCAGGCATTTGCCGTTTTAGGCCCGACACCCATTTCAACGGTCTCATTTTAAAACGGAATACCCATTTCCACATTCCGCCCTGTCTGCGATGACATGATTACGTGCAGCGATTGCGCCAGGGAAAATGCGACGTAAGACGTTGCGATGACCGCCAGTCAGTGACCGCCGCAGTGCAGCTTCCGCCGTTGCCATGTTTGCCTCGATCTCATCGGCGCTGCCGCCTCCCCAGATGTAGCGTTGCAAGCTCAAACTGCGAGCTTCGCGCACCGCTGGCTGCTTCTTTGGCTTGGTTGAGGCTCAAACAGAACGGATTTTTGCTGTTTGTAGAGCATTGAAGCGTCTCTGGCTCTGCGGTCACTGACCCGCCTCAGGCCCAGACTTCGTTGCAGGCGCCGTACGGCCACTCATGTCGCCACCAGTGACGTTCACAGTGGACGTCAACCACTGGTTGCCAGTCAGCTGAGTTGTCCCACAACGAGAGCCTCGACCACCGCTCATGAAACATCGACGTGAAGATCGCAGCAGGCCAATTTCCCGCGGTCGTTTACGGCGATTACGAGCCGCAAGAATCCTGGATCTCGATGTTGTTGCATGTAACAACGGCATGATCGCCTCCAAAAGCGACGAGATAAGTCGAGGTCTACATAATGTAGTACATTACATGTATTCTATTGTCCCGTTTGGTGTTTGTTGCTGCATACATTCCCCGAACTTCGGAAGCTAGCTTCCGGAATAAATCTTCCTACACTTCATTGAATTGACCAAAGAGAGCCCCCCCCCCCCCCCCCCCCGCCACAGCTCGCTGTCAATGCTCCTTAGATGTCGTGGGGTCTTCAGCAGCAAAGTTGCACGCCTCAGGCGGCGAGTCCCCTGATACATGTACATTGTACACCTGTACACGCAGAAATCAACGCAAATGGCATTGCTGACTCACATGTATACACAGTCCGTGCAGCGAAATTGAGAAATCTGCATCGATAGAGTTTCCTATCCGCCTTCAACAGCAAATGCATCCTGACATGCATTATCATAAAACAAGCAGGTAAAGGTTGTAGCCTAGTACGTAGCTTGCCGCTAGCAAGTGTATCCATTCTCCTTCTCCCGGCAGTAATAACGCGCACTGCTCCACCCCTTGTAGCCTTCTTGACTTGAACTTCATTGTAATTGGGCTGCATTAAACTCCTGTTGACCGGTCTGTCCACGCTTGCAGGGTGAATATGGCAAATCCAGGTGCTGCTTGCTGCTTTTGTGGCAAAATGAATTGTGTCTGCTATTGTCTAGCGTATCTCTAGCTGTCTCAACTCAATCCCTTCTGCTCGTCTTCTATATGTATGGATGAATATAGTGCTTTTTTCGACAGAGGACTCCGCACTATTCGCAACAACACAATAAAAAATACTTTTTAGCCAATAAGGTTATCTCAAAGTTGTAGTTTTGGCCAATAGAAGACAACAACGAAATATTTGACTTTCCGACACATTCCGACAAGTATTTGTCGGAACTCTACAAAATATGAGCGTCCGCATACAAAAATCTAGTATAAACGTAGAAACTCACGTATTCGGATAATTCAGACAAGTAGGAACGATCCTAGACTAGGTAAGCTTAGGAAGACGGCAAGCCAACGCTAGAAGCTCACAAAGCATAGTGCAGGTATCTGCTGCCATGAGCCTCACCATGTTCGTCCCCGCAAACACTCAAAATGCTCGCAGCACGGCACTTAGTGCCTTCAACCGGATGCTGGAGGAGGAGCATGTTAGCTTGGACTTTGTCCAAGCTAGCATTAGACTGGACTCCTCCGGCAAACGATTGGCTACGATTATGGATCGGTTTGGCTTCTATCTCGCTATAAATGAAGGTAAGAAAGGTAAGCTTGCTCGCAATACTGCGGATTCGTACTATAGAAATGTAAAGCTTTGGCTGTTCGATCTCTTTCTGAATTTACGTGTGCCTACGGAGGCGATACTACTGAAGCAGAGTAAAACATTAGAAAAACACTGCTTGAAACAAGAAAATGGTGGCTTGATTAATAAAGCTCCCCCTTGCACCAAGGAGGATTTACGAGCTTTGGTTCATTACCTGTACAGCACAGCACGCGTTAGCATGGACTACCAGGACGCCGCCCAGGTGTGCCTGATGTGGCATTGCTTCGGCCGGTCCTCAGATCTTGGCTACGTCCAGAAGCAACACGTGTCAGTATCAGCGGATGGAGTGTTTTACCTGCGGCTTCTCCGGGTAAAGACGGCAGAGGAGCAGGGCCTCACACTCGTACCAGACAAGCAGGACTTCTTGACGTGCCCGCTTCTTACGATGGCAGTGGCGCTGGCGATGCAGAAGGCTCCGTGTCCTCAGCTGCTTGACCAGCTGCCTGCTCTGGCACCACAGGACGTCGACGTGCTCGATCCTGTAGCCCCGCTACACGACCTCCTCGCAGCGGACCCCGCTTCACCCCAAGTAGCCGTAGTTTCTACAGCTGCTCCTCCCCCCACGACAGCGACGCTTCATCCACCTGCAAGCACACAAGCTAACACAGCCACAACACCATCGCCGAGGCCACCGCGCACACGGGACGCCAAGCGCGGAGAAGAAGGAGTCCATGCTCACGTAAACCGGCTGCTCAAACGCATTGCCGGCCCTGCTGGTGCCTCGATGGGCTTAACGTCGCACTCCTTCCGGCGTGGAGGAGCCCAACACGCAAACGGGGACGACAGTTTGGCAGCGCAGTGGATCTTTGACCGCGGGGCTTGGGATATGACGAAGACCAACAAGGCCTTCGCCTACATCACGAACACGGCGCGTGAAGACAGGAAGGTGGCCCGCGTCTTGAGCGGCTGGAACGCAGACCAATCCCCGGCTGTAGTGGACATCATGTCGCTTGATTACACGACGCGCGAACGCCTCGAAAGTCTACAAGCCCACCTGTACAGCAATTGCACCGGACTCAAGGAAGCACGGCTCAACATTAGTAGCAAGGTCTGCAGCACACTCACAGCTCACCTGGTCTGCTACTACCCCCACATCAAAGCGCTTGCGCCGGGAGCTCCAATTGTGACACGCGTGGAGGAGTGTATGGTTGCGGCTGGCATCTCAACGGCAGACATGCTCGCTTGGTCTGTGGCCTTGAGTGAAGATGCAACGGCACCTGCTCAAGAAAAAGAACCAAGCCAAGGGAATATACACTCAAGTACAGGTAACGCCAACCTTCTGGCTGTCATTGACGAGCTTATCGCTTCAAATAGAGTCATGGCTGCACGCCTCGCTATCGTCGAGGCTGCTCTACTCCAACCTAAAGGTGTACAAGAAACAACTGCAGAGGCGCAAACACAAGAGCTGTCAGATCATGAGCCAAAGCCGAAGCGCAGAAAGAAGCAAGTTACTAACCTGTCAACCACTTGGTAATAATGGTACACGCGTGTGCCGCGCGTGTGGGAGTCCAGCGATCGTCAGAAGAAGTCCGAGTCACGCCACGTCATCGCCTTCATGAAGCTCTTCCTTGATGGTGGCTTTGGGCTTGACACCAAGGCGGAGGACTACAAGGATCAAGTCCTCGACACCGGTCATCGCGCGGAAGCGTCGCTGCTGAAGTTCTTGAAGGCGAGGGGCATTAACGCGAAGGGAGCAGGAAGTGTCCTGCGATCCTTGCGTCCACTCCATCGTGATGGCTTGTTGGACGAGCGCATCATGGCTTACAAGCGCCTTCTCGCCCTCGGTAGCATCACCGACCCGGCACCTGTTGACACGCAAGACATTCTTGCCGTCGTTGGACATGTGTAAGTCAGCCTTCTAGCAAACAATACATATCACCTACATGCATACAAACACATCACAACATACAACACACAAGCAGCAGCTTCCCACGGGCAGATATACACGGATTTAACACATAGCACAGCAATACGAACCACTTCTTGAATGATAGCACCGACCCGATTCGGACGGGCATCTCTGGGCCGAGGCGCAGCGCTCTATCCAGTTGAGCTACGGTGCTGGAGTGGGGTGCGGACAGGAGCGCGAGCTGTACGACCTGTACAGCCCTGCCCAGTCTTGGGCTGAGGTCCGCGCAGTAGCTAGAAAAAAATGAAGACTGAGAGTTGAGACCAATCGTCGGCAACTGCTCAGCCCTCTCTGCTCTGCTGGCCACAGGTTCAGCGCGTGTCTATTTAGCGACAGGCTTTCTCGCTAACTATTGGCTGGTGCATTAGCCAATTGGACACTCTCTCTACTCCACGTTGTGTTGACAATGCCCCTAATAGTGGGCCCCTGTCGGAATCTAGGCATCATTAATGAATTTGCGGGCTCGAGCGCACACTGCTCCGAGCCCATGCATTGCCAATTTCGTAAAGGCCGGTTTTCTCGGGCTACAGGCCTCTAGAGGCGATTTCCTGGCGCCTACAAGCAGCTCATGAAAGCTGAATGGAGGGCTGAAGCCACTTTGCAAAAAAAAAACTTTAAACCTCACTACCGTAGATTTCAGTTGTTTCCGATCCGACCTGTCTATCACGGCCTCCCCCAGCTGTCGGAAATTGTAGGGATGTCAGAACGGTGGGGGTATGGAGGGTATGGAAGTGGCTCCGTACACAGTCTTTCACATAAAAGAGGCCATTGTAGCAACTTGAGCTAGAGCTAGAGAGCGAGCCACGCCAGTTCCCGCAGCGTCACGGCGTGGCAGGGGCAGAGGGCCCCCCTTCCCCCGCCAAAGCCGAAAGCGCAAGGGCTTCAGGTGAGGCCAAACCTAGTTTCTTTTTCAAGCGAGCGCTTGTGAGCTATGCCCTGTCTCTATTTCCATTACAAAACCCAAGTAATTAGACTGTGTACGTAGTCTCTGCCCTATATATATGGCCTCAGGAGCGGCTTTTGTACGCGACTAGTTCCGCTATAGGCTGGCCAAATGCATGTCGATTTCGCTGTGTTAATCCCCACGGTTGCTGAGTATTGGTGCTACCGCCATCATTGCTACAGAGTGCTGGTGGCGATTGCTCGCTGGTTACCGGCAAGACCGGACTGTCTGTAATGATTGCTCTTGGTTGTGTTTGCCAACGTGGAGTGTAGGTAGTCGACTGAGTGTTGTTCATGCAACATGCAGTGTTGTGCAAGAGGAGCATGGCTGTAAGAATCTCTACAGTGAATTATCTTTGCCAGCATAACAGGGATCGGAAAATAAAATCTTTTATTTTACGGAGGAAGGATCACCAGCATAATAAAGATTCCAGTATGGCAACAAACAATAATAATAATTGAGTAATACAATATATATTGCTACGTGGGTTATCGGAAGGTCTTAGTCGCGTGGCGTAGTGTCGATGAGGGCGATAGCATTCCACATGTCTTGGTTAGCACGGAAAAACGTCAGTGCCTCGAAATTAGCATCGGCCAATCTTCCTTCGCTGTGGAGTTAGATCAACTTTGTCTGTGAGAATAGCCGCTCACAGGCGTTGCTTGTCGGCGGAATGTTGGCCAGCAGGGCGATGTATACAACGGAGGAGCTGCTGGACCTGCGCGTTGCAGCGCCTTCCAGCAGAACTGTCGTGGCGAAGTCAGGTGGGCCGTTCCTCTTGCGCTTGTCCCCCACAGCAGGCTGGCGATCCGTTGCAAATTTCGCCACACTTTTGGTCTCAGCAGCTGTTAATTGGGCACTGTTTGTCGCTTTGATTACCGCGTTCTTAAAATTGGGCGAGTGCACAATTTTTGAAGACCGGTCCAGATGGGTACCCAATTCTGGGTACCGTTCCAGAAGTGAGCTGAACAGCAGTCTGGTGTCCGCCATCGAAGTCTGCTCGAACTGCAGCTTCTTGCTTACACTGTCAAAAACTCGTAGATCTTCATTGAGACCCACAAGTTTCCGATGGGTAGATGCAGATAGGACAAATTCTTTTACGGCCTCCACCTTCCGGATATCACCCCAGATACGGATTTAGCGTTCGATCATTTTGTGTGTAGACGACTAGCGGGTAGCGTTCCATTGATTGGTCGCAGGTGCGTGTATTTGCCGAGCTCTGCACTGTTATTGGACTGTCGTAGCTGCACCATGAGTGCGTTCACTTGGTCCAATTCCGCCTCGTACGCTTTGAGGAACACTTGAACGGCGAGATTGAGGCGGTGGTTAGCACATCCGACCAAAGGCACCGCCAATTTTGTCGCAATAGAGCGATTTGTAGAACAGTTGTCTCCCACAATGAANCCCACCATTCATGTAGACGACGAACACCGCGATATAGTGCGTAGAGCCGTGAATCCAACTGTCAAAAAGGACACCAAACGTCTCACCCATCTCCTCTGCAAGTAAGATGCCAATTTTCTCGGCAACGACATGCATTTTTGTAGTGGCGACAACGTTTAGACAACGTACGGAGTGAACGTACAACGTTTTGACTTGGGTATGTTATGCTTTGATACATACCGAAAACATACTATTTAGGTTTGTGTTGGAGGCCAGTGGACCAATTCAAAACGAGTGCTAATGAGGAGACACCGACTGCCAGTATGTTCAACGAGGTGCAGAAGGCCGCGATCAAGCCCTACAAAACCATGAACACAAGCATTCGGATGGCTCAGCTTCAGCCCAAAGCTGCTAGCCGTCATCGCAGACCTACCTGTCGCAGTTCAGCAACACGGACAAGAGCAGCGTGCGGCCAGTAGCCAGGAAAATGATCTTCTTCGTCAACCCGAACTCTGGATGGTACTACCTGGCCGATTTCCGGATCATCTTGGCCGTGCTGTTCTTGCTGTTGGCGCCGTCACTGTGTGTGGAGAGTCCTACATGGCTGTGTATATGAAGAAACACCGCGAGAAGCCATGCAGATAATTGCGAGAAGCACATGTACACGGCTCTATCGTGGAAGGGGCCGAACGTCAAGTCGGACACCGAACATTGTCTGATTCCAAACACGGCTAAGTGACGCTAAGTACCGCCTTCAGCTGGCTGATTCTATGCTGTAGTCTTACTCGCAGCAGCTCTCGGGTATCAACGCCGCCTTCTAGTACTTTCTGAGATGTAGAAGAAGATGATTCACCTCCTTCTTCGCCAATACGAGGACTACCTTGGCCGCGCTGTTCTGTGTTGAGAGTTCGGCGTGGTTGTTGACGAATAACCTCCTTGAGAACGCCAACCACCTGTGTGGTGTGTACACTGATGAATTTACTGTTGTATTTTTTTATTCATCAAAGAGAACTACAGTAATCGCATTCGGATATCAACAATATGTACACGTCAAAAACTACGGAAGCTATTGATAAAGCGTTTTGTTCTCAGATAAAAAGACTAGATCTCGTACCAGCGCAGGCGACAACATCGATCGCTTTGCAGTAACAATGTTCCCACTTATAGAAAAAGCTCTTTCAGACGGAACCGAGGTGGCAACACACCCAAACCATTTTCGCGCTAAACGCGCGATCATCGGGAATTTTGCAGAATTTTTCTCCACCAGTCGAGAGGGTTTACTTTCGGCGTCACTTTCATTACATACTGCCAGTACAGAGCCAACTCTGATTCGCATTATGTTCTGATGTCGAATTCCCTTGAAACAGGGGTAATCTTCTTCTGTGTTGTAGTCGTGAGAATCATCACCATAAACCGATCGAAGCATTCGTGCTTCCTGTTTCTTTGGTGGAGGCGATAGAATTGCTGGCCTACTCGGTAACTCGTTTTACCGATTAATAGACCGAGCAACATTCATAACTGCTTGAAGAAATTGCTGACGCACAATTAGTTTTTCATTCGGCCCCAAATGGCGCATTCTAGCAAAACTAGGATCGAGACACGAAATCCACATCATACCGCCATTTAATTCTCCAAAGCGTTTTCTAAAAAGCTTTAGAAAAGCACGACGCACAAGTTCCATAGTTGTTCGAGCTTCTGCCAATGGAGACGTCCCATCGTCTTCAGCAACTTTACCGTCGAACATGTCATCTCTGCCCAGCTCAGTGCGCACCATCCGCAAGAAAGGAAATGCCAGAGCAAGTGTAGGATAATCTTTACCACTGAGTTTCCGGGTCGCTAACGCAAACGGCTCCAGAAGATCTACCAAACAGTCTATTACAAACCAGTCTGACGGCTTCGGTCGCGTCAACTTGAGTCGGGGGAATTCTTTTTACCGTCAGGCAGGGCCAAGTGGACAAAACAATTGTCCGGAGCTTTCTCAAGCTGCAGAAGTCGTGTAAGCATATCATAGCAACTGCTCCAACGGGTAGGGCAGTCCACTATGGTCGTAACTACGGCTGATATACCGAGTTTATCTTTCTGTATCTGCTGCAATCGATGTAAACCAACCTGTGGCTTATGGAAGTACACCGCCACTGCTCGAAACTTGCCCACGACATTTCTTACTGTCGCCAAAGCTTCACGTTCCAGTCGAGAAAGCTCGTCACTCACGTACATGCCCACCTCCTCAATTGCGCTGGTACGGAGACTCTCTACGGCTGCTTCTTCGGCTACCTCTTCTTCCGACTGGGGGAAAGTCTATTCTCGGTCTCAACACCAGCAAGCTGCGCAATTATAGCGTCATCTCCGTTTTTCTTAATCGAAGCTCCGGCCACCACAAGGCGCAATGAGTGCGCGACGCAGTGTAAATGATATACCCCGAATCTATCACCAGCCGACACAGCATTAGCGGCTCCATCTCGAAGAAACGCAGCACAGGTCCCTTTGAGTAGCCCCCAGCGGGAAATTGCCGAGTTGATTCGAGTCGCTATGGCTTCACCAGTATGTGAACCATCAAACGGCTCAACCTCAAGTATCCAAATATTCATACGGAACAATTCATCCAAATAATGAATTGTCAGCGCCATAAAACTACGTTGACGGCGGTCTGTCCAAATATCGCTCGTTAGGCAGTAATCTAAGCACTCAGCATTCAAGATGTTCTCCAATTTGGTCCGAAATTCCTTGGCTAAGGCGACGATCTTGCCCCGTAATTCGGTTCGACCACGAACATGCAAGATACCACCCAGGCTAGCAGCAACAAAATCCAAGTAGTTGCGGAACTTGTCGTCGTCAACTAGCGTCAACGGTCGCTGCGACTGTGCGATCCATATTACCAAGAGCCTATCAGCCTGGTGCTGGGCATCCAATTCCAATTTTCGTAATACTTTCTTGCCGGGATCGTTGGCGGTGGTGGCTGGATTACCACGTTTGTTCTTCTTCGATTTTGCGGCTTTGCGAGTCTCCTGATACTCTGCGATCTTGTCCGAATGATACTTCTCCACGTGTTCTACCACCTTCCTTATCTGCCCTACTGCGTAGAACAGCGTACGGCAGCACTCCAAACAAAATGCGGATTCAGCATGAGCCGAAAGAAGTTCGCTCTCGTCATTACATGAATGCTCTGGGGCCGCTACTAGGCGGACCACGTTCCAAATTTCTTTTCGGTGTGATTTCAGCATGCGATATAGAGCCGTCGATGCTCAACCCTAGCTGGTGGGGCAGTAGTTGGAGGCTCGCCGGCGGGCTCTGGGTTCTCAGCCATTTTCTTTGGGAATGCCAAACGGGGGAATTAAAGTTCGGTATGTTGTGGGGATGTTGCGAGGTTGTTTAGGAAACAAAATCGCTAAAACCACAACTTTTGGGTTTTGGGTAAGTTGTCTATGTTCAGGCTCCATATGTTGTCACCCCTACATTTTTGCCTTCAACGTCTTGAAGTTCGTAGGTCGCAGACGCGACATCGCTCGCGTGAGTGGGTCATCCACCTCACAAAGAGGAAGAATGCGCACCACGACCCAGCGTAGCCAACGGTACAGGTGGTCTATCGTCTCGGAGGCAAAGCCAACCCCCTGGATGGACCCATTTCCCGCACGGCGAGATGTAGACGTCGCAGTCAGTAGTCGGGGTGCTTGGTGCCCAGGTGAGAAAGTAGGTTGGAGTAGCCGGAACCGGGTGCCTGTTTGCGGGAGTGGTTGCATATTTTGCACGCAAAGCGATGGTCAGCTTCTTCCTTGAAAAAGAAGGCACATATTTCGGCGCTTGGCGGCATGTTGCGTTGCAGGAGGGAGGAGGAGTTGCTGTTAAGAGCACTGGAAAATGGAGAATGGGGTAGCAATTCACAGNTATTTATTTACTATTATTGCTCAATTTTTGTATTTATTTTTTGCAGGTCAAGACAATAATAAATAGTGTCTCCACTATTGTATTTATTATTGCTCAAACAATTATTTTTTCCCGATCCCTGCGGCATTGCTGTATCTATTAGTTGTAAGGGCAATTGCACGCATTTCACACCATACTGCCGCCATGGTCGGCGATCAGCACTGCTCAGCAGACAACCAATGCAAATTAAGACCCAAAATAACGTTTGTTGGCAAAAGTGATATACTGTATGTAGTTGTCTCCTTTGCACATTCTCCTAGTGCTTGCAGTGCACGCCGAAATTATAGCCGCACCTGACAAGTGAAGCTCTAGCGCCGGAACCGAGAGTTATTAAGCAAGCGAAGTTGAAAAATACCAAGTAGACTTAGAGAGCAGTGGGGCAAAATCTATTTTTAGGTCGGGTCAGAATTATAGCCGCACTTAGTATAATAACGTTTAGTCAAGTAATAAATACAATTGAAACGGCTATTCACGTAATAAATGAGACCTGAATAAAGCTTTTTGAAAGACCTTTTAGAGTCCGTTCTTAGATTCGCGGGGAAGCCGGGAACGATACTACGAGGCAAGCAGCTAACTGAGGAGGAGGAGTGCATGAAAATAAACGAGCACTTTAGAGGAGGTACAAGCAACCGAGAGATCGGAAGGACCCTCGGACATGACAATAAAGCAATAAGGAACTATTTGAAGCGCGGGAAGGCATCCTCAGTAACAAAGAGGACGGGTAGAAGATCGGAAATAGCTGACCGGGAAGCCAGGAGCATCGCTCGACTAGCAACTGTCCGAAACCTGTCCGCCCAAGCGATCGCGGGGCTGCTACCATCGAAAACCAGCAAGTCTACGGTGCCCCGCGTACTACGTAGCAACCGCTACGTCACGTACGCAAAAACTTACCCCTGCTATCAAGCCGCACTGCAAGAAGGCTAGGGTAGCCTTTGCGGCGTTACGACGGTAAACGGAACTTTTAGAGTCGCGTGCTGTTTACAGATGAGAAGCAGGTCAATCTACATGACCCAGAAGGATTTCGATTCTAATGGCACGACTTAAGAGCAGCCTCCAAAATCATGTCGAGGCGGGTCAATGGTGGAGGCAGCGCCATGATTTGGGCAGGAGTGAGCTGGTATGGAAATACCGAGCTGGTCTTTCTAAAGGGGAAGCTGAACTCAGTTAAGTACACTGAAACGCCGAGCTCCAGCTTGCTCTCTTGCCTACGAGAACTGAGGCCAAATAGCACAAAATTGATCCCCAATTTTCCAGCAAGGCAACGCGCCGATTCATGCCTCAAGGATCCCCAAAGGTTTCCTAGCCACTCATAACATCGAAACGCTGCCGTGGCCTGCCAAGAGCCCCGATCCGAAAATTATCGAAAATGTGAGGGGCTTCTGGGCCGCCGGGTGTACGCCAATGGGCGACACCTTAACAAGCCTGCCGACATGATCCGACAGATCAAGCTGGAATAGTCCCGCACTGTTCCTGAATATATTAGGAAACTTGTATGAAGCGTCCCTAAGCGGCTGGAAGGAAGCAACCCGGCAACATTTTGGCATCAAACGCGTCCTGCGTGGCGCGATGAGTGCTAGGGGGAACCTACCGTTTATCTCTGGAACCAAATCTTAAATATTTGACGCACAGATATAGCAACAACAGTAACCGGGAATTCTAAAGCCATAACGTGGGGTAAATAGTACCCCCCCCCCT
>LGSM01000217.1:0-50332 GCA_001314345.1 Phytophthora multivora | reverse complement strand
ACGATCGACACGACCAGCGGCGCAGGTACAGTCAACGTTGGTGTTGAGCTCTAAAAATGAAAATTGGAGACGAGAAAAAAAATCGACAAAGGTTAACCTCTCTTTCGTCATTTTCAAAATAAAGTGGTTTCTTCATTGACATTTCACTTTTTTTTAACAATATAAATTGTCGCTCAGATTTTTGCAAGAAAAAGAAAAGATGAAAATTATTGTATGAGAACGGAAAGAAGGACCTACAGATAAATATTCGCCGTCAGCTGACAGTTTAACTAAACCACTTGTATCGACAGCATAGGGCGAAATTGGATGTACGAATAAACGGGTAGACGCGACTGAGAACAGCCTTCACCGGCATTAGGCAAAGTTCTCGATGAAGAAATCTAACGATTCACTTAGAGTCGGGAGGTCGTCCACGTCCATGAGTGCGAAGATCGAGTCATCGAAAAGAAACGACGACGACACCGAGGACGGTGAAGCCCCATTAGCATCCGTTTTTGGACAGAACGCTTCGTCCTTTAGCTCGATGGTGGGGCGTTGGAACAACTCCGATGCCTTCACTTGGTCGGGGGATTCTACGTTTGAAACTGGCTTAACCCCGTGGAGGTGACGTCGTCGCGCGTGTCTGTTCCGCAGCTCCGGTGGCATACTGATCAGTGTGTGTAGGGCCAACACGTCGTGGTCGATGCGATGTTCGCGACGTAGGCGAATGGCCTTGCCGGTCTGAATCCCGTGGAGACGGCGAGTGACCTTTTCCTGGTATTTCTGTGCGTGGGTTTGCACCTGGCGGACAGACCGAGTACCGACGTACTCTGTGATAGCTTTCCACGGCCCCTGCGGGTATTTCTTGAGTGCTTCGAGGAACCGGTCGTGCTCGTCACTGGACCAAACGCCTACAGCTCGATTTGGGTGGGCGTTTCTGTCGGTGTTGACTTTAGATGGGCTGGTAGTAGAAGTAGAGATCGGGGAGGGCATCATCGCTGACTTGGGGGGTGTCGTGCTGTCAGTTAAGAAGCTGGTTGAAGCCCGTGCTGTTGCGATGGTCGCCATGAGGGAAATTGAAGAATGACTGGCGGTGTCGAGGACAAAGACGCTGGGACAGGCTTGGGCTCCACACGTGAGAGGAGATCGGTCAACACGCGCGCGGAGACTCTGGGCCACGTACACAGGCTTGATCGACGGTTCCGTTCCGTAATACCCAGTGCTCTTTGCCTGTGAGCTTCAATATGAAGTGAGCGGACTGCACACGTTATCCCGGAATGCAGCGCCATCTTTGATGGGTCTGGAGTCCAGATATTTGAACACAGAAGGCCGAAAGTCTCCAGCGAAAGCTGACCAGCGCCTGGTTTCAAGTGACCGGACGGGGCTCATTTGCCAGGACTGAGGCCAGCGGTCAGGAATCAACTTGTTGCCGGCGGGGAAGCCATGGCGTGGCAACCCGAAAGATCGGACCGAGTGTCCATCTGCTGCAGTTTTCGGTGGGCTCGAGCCTCTGGTTCAGCCATTTCTGCCATTAGCCACTGCCGACGCGAACGAATGAGCTCACTCCGTTTAAAAAGAAGGTTGCCAACTCTCGATAAGAAGGTGTTAAGACGGGTTGAAACCGTGTCCGAAAGTTAGTTGAATTCTCGCACGAGTTTTGCAACGGCAAACACTGACACGTCGAAGCCTGTTCCAGCGTGTCGAAGAACTCGTGAAGATTCAGGAAGGTGGACGTCTCCTGCTTCATCAACGTCATTTTTTCCTTCATATCACAGGCTGTCCTTGCAGTCGAGTGGAGTCCCTCAGCCACTACAACGCACTCATCGAAGACGCCGACTCATTCTCTGTCCACTGGCCAGAACTGACGGCGCACGCATGCGTGAGCCCTCGTCAAAGCGCGATAACTTGGCTCCAGAGAGCGCTAAGGTTAAGGTTCCAAGGCCTCAGTCCAGCGCAGGCTTCCCGTTCCCCCAAGATCAAAGACGAACGCTGTTGTGCCGGCGATCCACCTTCGTTCCTGTTTGCTGGTGGCCAGAGGCTGTCGAGAACGAACGAGTGAGCGTTACTACCGTCTTCCACATGAGACTCAAGCCATGACACATGCACCTTCACCAAGTATGATCAATCTGTCCGTCTGTTAGTGTCCTGTTGGCTCCGGGACGACGAAAAAAGATTCGAGGCTTCTTGTCGCCACCAGAGCCGTCCCAGGTGTCACTCATGGCTCCCCAATCTACCACTAAACACATACCTATCCGTAGGTCGCCACTCGATCTAGTTCTCCGCCGCCTTTACCTTTCTTGCTCGCTCACTTGTTCCGATGGAAAAACGAGTTGCGCGGGTTGTGGTCGCCCCCGCTGTGGTTGCTACGGCCCGAACGGAAGATGCTGGAGCGGTAGCTGCTCGGACTGCCGGACGAAATGGCCGAGCTCGACTCCATCGGCGACAGACTCAACGTCGACGCGGACATTCGACTGCTGGAATTGCGGCTATTGGAGTTGGCGAGGATCGAGATGCGCTGGAAATCCTCCACCTCCATCGGTGCGGAGCGCTCTACCCGCGGGTGGGCCGTGGACGACCGCTGACTACCGCTAGTCTGCTCCAACTGGGACAAGGTGATCCGCATACTCGTGCCAATAAACTCCTTCGTGTGCACGTGCACCTGGATATCTGGCCGCTCGGCCAGTTTGGGGATCACCAACTGCATAAATCCGTCCAGCATCATCGGAGTCACGTACTTGAGCTCCACACCCATGGGGAAAGTGTCCGACACAATGGGGCCGCCGTCCAGGACGTTCTTCAGCCAACGCGTCATGTAGTCGAGCTTCTTCGGGTTGCCCTGGGCCCAGTCCGTGAGCAGCCGCTTCCAGGGCACAGAGCCGAGCGAGTAGTGCATCGGGGGCGGGTAATTGCGGATCTCCTCCCAGTGGTCCTTGACCCGACGGGCATTGCCCTTGCTTGACACTTTGCTCTTGGCGTGTGCAATACGCGCCGCACTCTTCAGTAGCAAGTGATGCGCCTCGGCGGACTTCTGATCCATGATTCCATTCGCAGCCGCCGTAGCAAGAAGAGACTTGTCCGACGACAACGAGGTCAACGAGCCCCGGCCACCGGTAGGGGGCGCGGCATTGCTGGCCTGCGTGATACTGCCAATATCCGTCGGCAGCTCACGCGACTCGCAAATGTATGCGCGAAGCTTCTCGTACTCCGTCTCGATCGCAGCCAGATACGTCAGGTCCTTGCTCTCCTGGTCGCGGTGGGCCAGCTTCTGCACCTGTTCGCCCACCTCCTTCGACTGCTGCCAGTTCTTGAGCGTCCGGTTCTCCGTTTTAAGTCGTTGAATCTCCGCCTCCTGCTTCTCCAGCTGTTGACGCAACTTCTCGTTCTCTTCGTGAAGCGCAGTGATCACTTCGTGGCTTTCATCGAGAATGCCACTCGTGCCGCTGAACCGACTGTTAAGCATCGAGCCACGGGTCGAACTACTGCTGTTGGTGCCCCGGTCACTGCCTGGACCGGACGCATGTGGCACGTCTGACGGACTGAGAGACCGGTTCTTGCCTGAGGGCGACATCTTCGCGCCAGTGTGGACCTGCTTCCTGTCCAGTTTCATTTGGAGTTGCGCCACCTTCGAGCCGAGCTCCTTGTACGCCTTTTCCTTCTCCATCTTGCGCAGGAACACCAGACGCAACAACGAGAAGCGGAAGAATCCCTGCAGCCTTCGAACAGCGGCCAGTTTCTTTAAGTAGTGCTGGCGCTCTGTGTGCATGCGGCAGTACGCCTGGAATCGCACGATGCAGTAGTCGAACTTGAGCACACGGTACATCTTGCGGGCCGAATTACCTCGAGCCTGGGCCTGCAGCAGCACCACACCTCTGCGAAGCGTCAGGTAGCGCTTGTGCACCACATAGCGCCGCCAGTACTTCTGGATGACCACAATCTGTTGTTTCTGACGCAGGAAACGGCGGCGCATCAGCCAGCAGCGTACGTTCTTCTGCAGGACGATAGCGTATTTGCGTAGCGCCCAACCGCGCTTGGTCTCCAGTTCCTCCAGAACTCCTTCGCGGAAATACACGCGGGTAAGACCCACCTGGTAATCCTGGATGTTGCGGCCAGGCAGTAGCTTCTCCATCAGCTCCTCGCACTGAGTCTTGATGTGCTCCGTGTCCGAATCGCTAATAAACTTGTTCTGCGTTGGGACTGCACCTGTAACCAGCACGCGGAACTTCTTGATGCACTCCAGATGGGGCATGCGGCTCGGGTATGCGCTGCGAGACACACGGATGGCTTCAATGACACCGGCGCACCGCAGTTGACTCACGATATCGCCGTGCGCGAAGCAGTGTGCACTCTTGAGAGGGTTCGGCTTCAGACAACGCACGTAGTGAACCTCCGTGAGGCCGATCTTCTCCATTAGTTGCGACAGACTCTCCTTGAACTGCGTGCCAACCGTAGTCCGGCGTGTCTGGGCGTGGCCTCCCTTCTTAGCGCTGCTGCTGCGTGTTCGGCCACGGGCATTCGAAGAACTGGTGCTGGCGCTGCTGGAGTTGGCGTTCATATCGTCCGTGAACATTTTAGACAGGATCTTGAGCTTAGACTTGCTCATGCACTGCTTGATGTCCGGAAGAATAGCGTCGCGGTGCTTGTCGAGGAACCCGGTCGCATCGTACGTCACCTTACCAGCGTAGTGGTAGACGGAGAAGGCGCACTTGTTGAGACGAGGGGTCTCCAGCAGCGGGTTGTTCTCCATCACGGCTCCCAATTTGCTTGCGAACGACGCGTCCGTGCCGGTGGCAAGCAGCGATTCCTCGTTCAAGAAGCTGATGACACCCAAGCGGCCTTCGATGAGATTCAGCACGTCCTGGTTGTCTGCGAACGTAATGTGCGACCACGAAATGTTCTCCTCCTCGTACTCGATCTGCACCGTCTTCAGCACATCCTGCACGAACTTCTGCTGCAGTTTCTCGTTGGCGTAGTTGATGCAGAACTGCTCGAACGAGTTCGTCTCAAAGTGCTCGAAACCGAAGATATCCAGAATGCCAATGAAGGAGCCGGCGCCCTTGACATTCACGCCAATCGTCTGGTTAATCTGCTCCACCAGCCACAAGAAGAGCTTCGAGTACAGACTTTTCGCCAGTGCATCGCGACAATCCGCCGCCTGGTCGTGCGTCATCGGCTTGAGAATTACTTCACGCCCCACGAAGACGTTGCGGTTGCACACGGCACGCTCCAAAGCGTCCACCTCAACACCGAGAAGACGACAAGCGACAGAAAAGTGTTTGAGATCCACCAGTTGCGAGGCATCCACGTCTCCATTCCGCGTGGTGAATTCCGCTTCACCCAGATGCAGTACAGCGCCCAAAATCTGGATAATCTCCTGTTGCAACGGCTGCCCAATGCCCACAAGCTCCAGAGCTTCTCGTGTGCGACTGAGATCGCCCTCTTCGTCACCTCCGGGGGCCTCTGCCAGTTCCGACACGTACTTGAACGAGTTCACCATGTCCAGTTCGAGTTCCGGAAACTGTTTGCGTTGTGCCAGCAACTGGTAAAAGATGTGGAAATTGCGTTCTCCATCAGCTTGCGTTGTGACACGACTCTTTTCCAACAGATACGTGCGTGACCTGGCACCGATCAGTTGGCCCTCAATGGTGAACTGGAGCTCCGTGAATTTACCGAAACGACTGGAATTGTCGTTGCGCACCGTTTTGGCATTGCCGAAAGACTCGAGCAGTGGGTTGGCTTGGATAATCTGCTGGATGACTTTGGAGTTCGAGTTGGTGGCAAGAGCCGCCAAGTGGCTCATGACGATCTTCGTCGTCTCGGTTTTGCCAGCTCCAGACTCTCCTGACACCAAAATACTCTGGTTCTCCTGTTTCTGTCTCATGTTGAAAAAGGCCTCCATCGACACGGCGTAGACGTGCGGGGGCTTGTTGTCGCGCTTGCCGTCACTGAATTTCTCCATTGTTGCTTTGGAATACAGATCCAGCCATTGGTACGGGTTCACAGCGATACAGATGCGTCCCGTGTACGTGTCTGTAAATTTAAAAAAAAAAGAATGTCATGTACGAAAAGCAAAAAGGCAAATATTGGTCAGTGACAAATGCAACAATGACAATCACTTTTGTTTAGGCAAAACGAAAGCAACGTACATGGCAATCGGCGGAAAAACCTCCTTCGAAGGTTGAAGAGGATGGACGCTTCGTGCAAATGATCAATGAGAATCATATCCTCAAAGCCATTGACACTCTCACTCGTGTTTTGTAGTGGCAACGACGGCTTGTTGTCTCCAGACTCCACCGACGTGTTCTTGGCGTTAAGCGCCTCCAGTACCGACGCGTCCGTGAGGTTCACCTCCCGCTGCGAGCCAGCGAACGCATGGAGCTCACGCTCAGATGGGATCTGCTCCAGTACAGACGCGTCCTTGGGGCCCACGACCTCGTCCAGCCGCACTGTGAGCTTTTTTCCATCGCTGCTGGCACCGCAGATCACACCAGGCAGCCACACATGCTCTGTGTCTGGCGCGTATACCTAGCACAGTGGCAAAACAGGTTTAGCACTAGCTTAAAGCGACAGGGGAGGCAAGATATTGCGCACCTTAATTCCCTCCATTGGTTTATCCGCCTTTTCGATACCGCGTTGGGTTCTGGCGTGGCGCGGCCGGTTCTCCTCGAGAGTGAGTGCCTCCTCCTTTAGACTGACGCTAGTGGCAGCTCCTGCCTGCTGTCGTCTGCGCGAGTGAACGCTCGACGCTCCTTTTCTCCTTGTGCCTTTGCTTGCTCCCCCTCCTCAGCTGCGGATAGGGCAAAAATCGCATCTACCAATTAGAAATGCGGTGCAAGTGGCTTCACTGGTGTAGCGCACATATTTTGGTGCGTCACGACACCTTGACGATGGGTCAAGTGCATGCACTGCCATGGATTTTCAGTGTTTATCACTGGGAGGAGGAGGCTCGCAATGCCATAATTGTGTGATTATCAATACGGCGAGGGCTTCATGCCAAACATAAGCTTCTCAGCTGAAGATATTATATTATGGTACATGTACATGGCGAGACATGGGCATATGGCAAAAGCTAGTCGAGGAAAAAAGAATAAAAATCAGATGAGCGTGCACAATTTGGACCAAAACCTATTTGCACAATTTGGAGCAAAACTTATTTCGAGAGGCTACAATCCACCAGCTATGATGCGCACAGCGAGGCATGTAGCCGTTGCCGCACACCGTTCCGCGTCGTCTCGATCCTCTGCACGACGACTACATGCCTCTGCACTGGTCAAGCAGCAACTGGGATGCTTCGCAGCTGTCGACTCGTCCTGGGAGTGGCTCAAAGACCCCGAGAATCCACGTTTGCAACGTTTCCTCAAGGTTTGTTTTCCAGTGGCAATTGTCACAATTTTGTATTGCCTGTTTAAAATGTGCTAAAATATCCTGTGCAAAACGGTTGCTGTTGCCTTTGCCAGCTGGAGCGAAATTATCTGGCGAATCAACTGTCCAAGCCAAAATTCCGCAAAGTGGAGCGAGCGTTCAATGTGGAGCTGCGCAACCGCCTCTTGCGCGAAGACTTCAGCATCCCGGAGTGTATTGGCAAGTATGAGTATTTCATGAGGCAGGCGCCAGGTGAAAATTTCCCTGTGTACTACCGTCGCCTGCGGAGTGCGGAGGCAGAGGCAACTTCAACGAAGGAGGAAGTGGTGTTAAACCAGAACGTCGAGTCTTCACTTAACCACGGATTTCAGTACGTGTCGGGCATGAAAATTTCGCCAGATGCGACGCAATTGCTGCTGGTCATGGAAAACGACAACGAAGAGTGTCAAGCGGTGCTGAGGGACTTGAAATCGGGCAAATTGCAGCCTCTGACCGACGTCAAAGGGATCAAAAACGTGGAATGGAGCTCAGCACCGCCACCGAAGCGAGTGTTTTACTATACCAAAGTGGACGGCCACGGGCGACCGTTTGCCGTTTACAGGTACAATTTGGCAACCCACGAACAAGAACTGGTACGTGACAAATAGTAAGTTGAAGTGGCAAATTACCGACCACGTTGACCTTTAACTGCTATAATTGTGTAGATCTTTGAGGAGCAGGACGAGGCCTTCTTCGTCGATGTCTCACAGACGAAGGACGCCCAGTTCGTGCTCATTAACTGCAACTCCAAGAACACGTCCGAGATCTACGCCATGGACGGCCACGACATCAATGCGCAACCTCAACTTTTGCGTAAACGAGAAGCTGGTACTTTGTATTTCGCTGATCATGCTGCTGATCAGTTTTTCATCATCACGAACGCTGACGGCGCGCTCAACTACAAGATCACGACGTCGAAATGCAGTTCCGATGCAGCCAAGTGGGAGACGCTTGTCCCTGAGCATGAAGACGTGAAGATAGAGGATGTGGACCTGTTCGAGAAGTTCCTGGTGCTGTATGAACGTGTGAACAGTGTGCCGCGTATTCGGGTGTGCGCCTTGAATGAGCAGAACGACGCCAATTCCAGTCCCCCTCACTATATTCCGCTGCCCGAAGAGCACGAAATCTGCAGGGTTTCGCCTGGGGTTAATCGAGATTACGATGCTCACTGCGTACGCTTTCAAGTGTCCACGCCGCTGACCCCAGAGATCGTGTTCGACTACGACATGAAGAACCGGAAGCTGCACGTGCTAAAAGAAACGGAGCTGACCGACCGATCGTTTCCAGCCAGGGGTAACGCTGCCGTGAAATCCTCCTTTGAGCCGGACAAGTACACTTGCACACGGTGTTACGTGCCCAGTATGAGCAGTTTGGGGGTCAAAATCCCGTTGACGCTCATCCATCGTCGCGATATCACGTTGAATGGCCAGAACCCGACACTGCTAATCGGATACGGAGCGTACGGAACCAACCTCGAAGCTGACTTTGAGTTGGAGCACTTGAGTTTACTGGAGCGCGGCTGGGTGATCGCATTAGCGCATGTACGAGGTGGTGGAGAACTGGGTTTGCAATGGTATCAGGCTGGCAAGGGCATGCAGAAGCGCCACACGTTCGATGACTACGTGTCGTGTACTCATCACTTGCTGGATGCAGGATTCACGACTCCTAAACGTCTCGCTGGGAAAGGAGTTAGTGCCGGTGGGCTGATTATGGGGTACGTGGCCAACGAGTATCCGCAGCTGTACCAGGCTCTGGTAATGAAAGTGCCTTTCGTGGACATCCTAGCTACGATGCAAGACCCGACGCTGCCGCTTACAGTTCACGAATACGACGAGTGGGGCGATCCAAGAGGCCCGAAAGCGCGCGAGTACATTCAGTCGTACGCCCCGTGCGAGAATGTGCGCGAGAGTCAGACGTATCCTGCCATGTTCGTGACCGGCAGTCTGAACGACCAGAGAGTGCAGTTCTGGGAGCCTGCCAAGTGGATGTACCAGATGCGCAAAGTGCAGGCGTCGCTACCAAAGCGTGAAAAGAGGCTGCTGCTACTGAAAATGACGGAGGACGAGGGCCATTTCGGCGGTGGTGGGCGGCTGGAACAGCTCGAAGAGAGTGCGATGGAAATGGCTTTCCTGTACCAAGCACTAAACCTGCCATTCCCATCGAAATAGGTCGCTACACTGGCAAAAGTCCGTATAAATAGAGGTCTCAGAAGCGGATTTTCTTGTTGGCAAGCATGTCGGCCACTGCTCAGGAGCTGGAAAATGATATCGCACAGATGGAAGATCGTCTGGCTAACGTTAAAGTGGCTGTGGATGTGGAGAAGGAGGCCTGGCGCAGGAGTTCTCATACAGGAAAGCGTGGTACGAAGTGGAAGGGAGCAGCAGCACTGCACACAAAGGAGAAGGACGCGAGCTCGTCTACATCAAGCGTTAACCCCCATAACGACGATGGCGACGAAGGAGTTACTATCATGCCAGGTTATTGGGACGCACTTGAACTGGCGCAGTATTTCAGCACCAAGCACCTCGGGAGTTATGCGCAAGTGATCGTTTATGAGCAAATTACTGGCAAAATACTGCTCGACACCCCAGCGCCGAAGCTTCGCAAGTTGTTTGAGAACGTGGAGACTTCCAACAGCTGGAAAAGCTTCCAAGACGAGTACGTGACGCTCAAGAAGCACCAGCGTCGACTGGAGAAGGCAGTCGCTACGAATCAGCCAGATTCGGCTCGTTCTGTGGATTCTGCTCTGGAAACGACTCACCGGCCTACGCCGTCGGCTGTCATGAGCTCAGCGGGTGCTTCTCTCGTCTTCCCGTTGATTTCCCCTCGCGTGCCAGTGGCACAGCAACCGAAAGTCGCCAAGCCTCCAACCGCTTCAAAACCTTCGTTTCCGCTCCGAAAGCCAGCGTCTTTGAACAATATACCGATGGCAACATGTTGGAACTGCAAGACGCGATTCTTCCGTCCACACGTCAAACGACCGGCTGGAACCTCCACCGACTCGTCCAGTCAGCCGGTGTCTTCCTCTATGCGTGCGTCGCTCGTGGCTCGAGCCTACTGCTCCACAACGTGTCGAGAGAGCATCGAGTCGGGCGATATCCGGATTTCGCCGTCGCTCAGTGCTCGTGTCAAGGTCACGGTCGGGTCTTCAAACATCCAAAGCGAAGAGAAAACGAAAAGGAATCGAGTTGCGACTGGTCTGACATCCATGGCGTCTTCAGTGAGTGACCAACCGGGTCCAGAGTTACCCTGTCGGAGTGACACCATCACGGGAAAGCGACTTGGAGGGGGAAATGACTGCACGAGTCCAGTGGCAAAGACTAAACACCTACGGAAAGCCAACACATTCGCGAGACGGCCATCTCGACCACAGGACGACCCGAACACCTTCAACTTCTTGCATGTTGCAGCCCCCAAACGCGAGACAGACCCCTTACTACCGACGTCACCACAGCAAACCCATACAGAAGGACATCCGTCTCCAGTGACCCCACTAGCTTCCCGATCTACATGTCCTTCGCCTAATAGGAGGCTGGAGCCACCTGCTTTGATACTCACCAACTCCGGTTCGCAACGAGCGCCCAAGCAGAGCAAGACGTACCAGCAGTCGAGATACAAACTGGACCCGGACCTGTACCAGACTCATCAAGAGACTTTTTCTAGCTGCTTTGGGGCTGTGCCGATGATCAACCGGTCACATGCGTTGACGGCCGGTGGCGTGCGGGTAGTTGACTACGGCCGTGGGAATTTCCTTCGACTGAACGAATTCCTCACTGTGCGCGGACTCCATCGGCTCAGTGTGACAGCACGTGCGTGGTACGATCTGATCACGACAACGTCGGCTTTTAGTGACGCGCTGTGGGGCGCTCATGTCCTACGAATATGGAGACCCACAGAGGAAGACGAAGAGCTCCTGCATAGTATTGGAGTACTCAAGAAACCCGAACGCCCTCGCCGAATGCTGCAAGTTCTCACCCGCCAAGTGTCTCGCGTCACGGTGGAGAACATGAAGGTGCTTCTTAATTCCGAAACCTGGCAATTAGCCACCGTGATGACTCGGAAGGAAGGTGAGAGCATTCGTCTGCTGTATAATTCCACAGGGAAGAAGCGAGATCAGCCACCGGCTGAGCTGTACGAGCAGATCACGGCCATCTACACTCGCGCTGGAGAAATCGTCGCTGTATGTGCTCGGCAGCTGATTCGACCGGTGGATCCGATGGCGCTGCTGACTGATATCCTGCAAGGTCTGAAGAGTGGAGAGCTTCGTCGCGTGCACTGCCGAAGACTGCGACTCTTTTCTCAGACGAACCGACTGCCGTTCGACCAGTGGAGGCTGCTCCTGCACTGTCGTCGTTCTGTCGTGGAATTTTTCTGGTCGGAGACGGAGACGGAAGCAATAGTGATTCCGGTGCTGCCTGTGTGGCATCAGAAACTCCTGAACAAACTCCAGCACGCGCTGCAGCAGCGGCTGCTGGGCAAAGACAGCGTCAACTACGTCATCAAGGCGGCTCACGACCAGAACGCGTCTCATGCTGTGCTTCTCTCGCTCGAGAAGTTCCTCACGCGCTGTCACACACAAGGGAGTAGCGCAGTGGCCACAGTTAGTCATCACCAGCGGACACCTTCCGAGTCAAACGGTGAACAATAAAGATGGGTACATTGTTGTGATTACGTTTGGTCATGATTACACTTGCGTTTCGACTAGCGATTGGTACAATGTACCGCACCTTGAAGATTCAACGACGATAACCTTGGCATCTTGATGGACGTCTAACAAGCTTTGCCTTCGTTCCTTCGTACAAGTCCGGATACATGTAGCTTGATCCATGTACATTTGATTGATACTGTACTTGGACACTTCTTTGGCTCCCTGGACACCGGCGTGGACAGCGAAATGAAGTGCGTGACAGGCAATTGCCAATCGTCGGTAGATGCCACTCCGAATTTCCCAGTGGATCCATCAAGACGCAGCGGAAATCAACGCATCGGCCATGCTCACACTGAGGTGAGCGCGGCCGGGCGTCTGTCATCGCTCGTCTGCAGCGGCTCCTCGTTCACGGACGCTACGCCGCAACCGACTTGGAAAATCCACTGTACCCCGTAATACAAAACCCTTTGGCAGACGTATCAGCCACACAGTGGCGATCCTCGCGCACAGCAAAACGAAACGCAAAAAATTGCTGCCCAGCTGGCGCGCCTGGCGACCGCGCACTGAGGCGGGACAACCGTCTGTAAACCTTCTCTGGGCTATCCACTCTTAGTCACAACACTAGCTCCGGAAGAGCTTGAGTGCAAGTGCAAGCGACAGTCTTGGCTCCAACTTCATGGCTTGACTTCCTTGGCGTGGATTTCCGCGCTCTTCTGGGGGGAAACGGCTTGCTGGCGAAGTTCTAGCGGCCTTGTTGCTGTTGCCAGCGTATTGCAGAGGCCTCTGGTGCGACAATCGTCGCGTCGGAAGAGCGGGAAAGCCCCAGCGAAATGAACCCACTTATGCACTTTTGTCAGTGTTGACGCTGTTATTATGGTGACACGATGCTAACTGTTCGTGTCCAACCTGCGTTTGACTCTCAGCTCCGTGTGGATATTCGCCCACCTCATGTTCGCCGTTCATGGATCTCCCGATGTGGAGTTTGACACAAAGCGGCAAGCCCAAAACCCGACTAAACACCAACGGATCATAATCTGTACCAGGGCAAGCAGACGGACACCGTGGCACACCGCACGCGTTGCAGTAGAGACCGCGCGCCGGCCTTCAGCGGCGGTCCAGCTCCCCTCAGTTCGGAATTCGCCTCAGACCGCACACTCCACGTTACTCGAAATCATGTTGAAACCTGCGAACAGCACACGCTCCATTGAGCGAGGACTCTGGTCGGGCGACGAGCACGACCGCTTCCTAGAAGGGCTCAAGCTCTACCCGCACGGGCCCTGGAAGAAAATCGCCTTTTACGTAGGCACGCGCTCGCCGCGTCAAGTGCAGACACACGCTCAAAAGTACTACGAGAAGGTGGGCCGTCGCCTACGAGGGCTGCGCAAGGACCGCAAGAAGCTCGTGCGGGCCGAACACCGCCTGGATGAGGACATGGTGCAGCTTTGCCAGCTCGCCAAGGACAGGAAAGATCCCAGTGGACAGGTGGACCCCACACTCGCCAGTCGCCTACGCGCTCCGCTGTCGTCGCCCTCCAAGCTGGCGCAGGAGCAACATAAATCCTTCCAGGAGGAGCTGCAAGCGGCGACTTTGATGTGCTCCGAGCCGCCCAGCCCCTGCCCCAGCTCCAGCTCCAGCTCAGCCTCAGCTACTACCGACAGCGACGCTGGCGTGGACCTGTCGGACTTTGACGACTCGTGTCTGGATTTCCTGATCGAAGTGTTGGGTGGAATGGACAGCAGCAGTGGAGGAAACTTCGTCGTTACTGTGTGACGTTCCCCGAACGTATTGTGTAGTGTAGTTCAGTAGTAGCATAGGCAAACGACCCCTCCCCAGTACCCGATAGACCCGGGAGCTGACAACCTCCGCAAGGAATAGCGGCCACTTCGACATGGAAATAACTAACTTATAAGGAAAGCAACATTCATTCTCATTCTAGTGCCATCATGGAGTCGGTCACGCCAGTTGATCAAATTGCACACGTCAATCTTTACTTGCTGTTCGTATTACCATAAAATCCAGGTGATCTGAGTCGGTTGCAGCAGATGATGGGCAAAACGATGATGGGATGACCAAGTGGGCGCGTCGGGTAAACAATTTTTTTGTTTTTTTGCTGTCCGTGACAAATCCTAAAAATGCTCACTGGTACCGCGCTCTATGGCGATAGATCACCAATTCAGATGACCGTACAAAGACTCCGTAGCACTTGATGCGCTTTACCGCAATACATGGTACGTACATTGTATACACCTTCCTAGTTCAGTACCATCGCCAGTGCCATCGCAATGACCCAACTCCAAGCAACAGTCGCCATAGATGAAGTCGCTCCACTGACGGTGCTGCCACTGCCCGTCGTAGAGCCACCGGCATCAGGACCAACTCGCGACTGGCTGCTGCTGGTGTCGCCGGCGGCGTACGCGGCCTGGTCTGCGGCTGAAAGGGCAGGAAAGTTGGACAGATCCACGTCCAGTTGCGCCGTCGCGTCGCTGGCCTCAGCCTGCAGAACCGCTAGCAACGCCGAGTTCTCCACCGCCAGGCGTGGTGCGCCCGTGGCGTATCCGTCCGAGCAACTGGAGCCCTGAGCCACAACCGTCCACGTCGTACGGTTGCTACTGCTCACACAGGCCACGTGGCTGATACTGGACGCGTCCGCTACGCCGTACCACCGGCCATCGGCAGCTGAGAGCTGCACGGCCGTGGCTGTAGCAACGTCCGGCTCATTCTCAGCCCAAGACCAGACCATCGCAGCCATGATAGCGCCGTCCAGTCCATCAGGGGCAAGCACATTCACTCCTGCGTCCACAAAAACTGGGAGACTCGAGGCGTTCACGTGACCAGGCTCGCTAGCAGAATCCAACTCCAAACTACCGCCGCCCAACGCGTCTTCCGTTAGGGTAGCGTAGTGCAGCACGCTCTTAAACGCGCGCACGACAGTACCAGCGTTCATCGTCTCACCGAAGAACGTGCCGGCCGAGCCCGTCGTACTACTCGGGACGTCCGCCCAGCCGGCGCACAGCTCGCGCATGTAGAACATTTGGTCGTTCGCCTCGGGGGTGGCTACGAGGATGACCTGCTTTCCCTGACTGATGAGTTCTTCGAGCGTGAAGCTGTTCCAGTCTCCTCCCGCGTCATCCAAGTTCGACGGAGAGAAGAGCACGTCGCCGAACGTCCTCGTGTAGAGTTCCAATAGAGTGTCTATCTGTGAGTACGTGCTGACTTCATCTCCGATCTCCGTGTAGATCACAATGAGCTCTTCTGGGTGATCCGACAGCCACGTCGCTATCTCAGCCAGTGAGTCATTGTGCAGACGTTGCTCATCGGCTCGGATGCCGCTGAGAGACGGCAGACAACCCACCAACTCGGACCCCCACTGCACTGTGCTGTCTTCTCCACTGGCGTCCAGTACTGATCCTAGAGAAGAGACCAACGCAGACGCTGCGTCGTTCACGAATGCGATCCCGAACTCGGAGCAGTGGGCATTACGAAGAGAAGACGCGAAGTAGTGCACGTCCAGCTCCAGGAAGCGCACGCCCAGGTCCAGTTGATCCGTCAGACTTAAAAACTGGTTGCTGGTGCGCATGAACGAGTCGGCCTTCGACGCGTTGAGCTTGGCATTGAAGAGCTGGTCGCGGTTTCCGTAGCCGCGGGCCTGGGTGATGACGCTGTTGTGCGTCGCCGGGATCTCCGCGTAGCACAAGCTCTCGGCGAACGACAAGTTGCGCTGGTACGTGATGGCTCGAGCCACCCACGGCTCGATCAGAGCCGTTCCAGCCTCGCACACTTGGCTACACACGTCGTCACTGTCGCAGTAGTTCACTAACGTGCACGTGACGTTCTCCGGGGACAGGGTCTTGCTTGAAGCCGCGGTACTGCTAGATGAAGAACCAGCGCCAGAGCTCGAGCTTGAAATCGTGAAGGATGGGGCTGTACAGGTAGAACCGAAGCTGCAGCCTGAAATGGTGGAGTACAGCGCAGTAAACTTCGTTGCAGCGTTCTGTCGACCTGTGATCAGCGTGAAGAGCTCGGCCATTGAGTTCCCGGACAAGTGCGTGGCTACAGAGTCCAGAGTCTGTAGGAAAGTGGAAAGTGCTGAAGCGCAGCAGGACGCCGCGTAGTACGAGATGTCGCCGCTTCCTAATCCACTAGCCAGACTCGACGTCTCCAGTGACGAGCACACGTCGCTCTCGGACGCAGCGTACAGCGGGACACCCGCCTGGAAGACGATAGCTCCCAATAGCGAAGACTCGTCACTAGTTACAACTCCAGATAAGTACGAGCTTAGAGGCACAGAGCAGAGCTGGTCGTCGGCGCTTGTGGTCGTACACAGAGTCTGGTGGAGTCCATTGATGAGACTCATCAGCGTCTGCTCCAGCGTTTGTCCAGTGGGGACAATGAGCTTCGCCACTTCCAGGTACCCATTAAGCTCGCTACAGCACGTTGCGTCACTGTCCAGAAGGGAAATGAGCCCCGGTAACAGCGTATCGACGCACGGTCCGGCCTGGGAGTTCATGACGTTGCAGAATCCCTGCAACGTGCTGCTATCGTCCGCCCAAGAGGACAAGGAACCGGCCAGGTCCACGGAGCTGGAACTGGAACCACTGGAGCTCACGACGCCTGCAAGCAGCAGACTCAGAACCTCATTGAACGCCGTCGAGTCGCTCGAGTCTCCGCTCACCAGCGAACTTAACGTCGTGAGGTTACACTGCGAACCGGACGCCGCGATGGATGGGTACAGCTGCGCGATGTTCGTGGCGATGCAGCCTTGAAGCCCTGCGACGGCTGGTAGAGCCGATAAGTACGTGGACAAGACACTGCTGCTGGCGCTGGCGTTGCAGGCCGCAGCGTCGTCCGCCATGGCCGCCTGCTCCTCTAACAGTCTCTGGTAGACCTCCTGGTCATCGGCACTCAGTTGTCGGTGCTGCGTCCGGAGTCCGTAGGCGCTTGAGCTCCGTGTTACGCATGAAAAAATGGTTAAAAACAGCAGGAAGCGCCACGGGCGGTGGAGAACCATAGCGGAGACCTGTGTAGCTGCCCGACGTTTACAGAATGAGAGTTCAGATGGTTATGTACCTTGAGCTTTCGGATAAAGCCGCACTTTATCGCTAGTTTAGAGGAGGTCGGTTCAACATTTCGGTTAAGTCCGTTATTTATGGAGCCAATTTGCCAGCCGACATGTTGGACAGGCGGTAGATTAGTCGACCGCCAAACAATGCAATGTCCAGATACTGTAATCCACAGTGAACCGGTACAGCTTTGCATGAGTGATCGACAAGCCGCAGCCAAGACGCAACCGACTTGTTCGTTGGTTGACGTTGGACAGTGTCCAATGGACACCTGCGATTGTGCCTCTCCATCATCATTGCACTTTTAATCACGCTTTCCTCGATGACTGGTGACGTTTTACCATCTCACACCGTAAACATTTCTTACGGGAACTCTTTGCCGTTGCCAGTAAGTGCCGTTGAGTGAATCGTGGCCACTTTTGATGAAGCTTATTATTATATGTAAGCTCTTAGTAAGAGTCTTACAGGTGAAAGCAAATTCCTCGAATCAACTCGAGAGCAAATACAGTATGCAATTGTAGTAAACTTGTGGCACGTGTACTCTAGTGATAAATGTGCGCCAGCATTTCACTTCGCTTTCGGTGGCTATGTTGTTGACAATGCCTTCGATTTTGCAGGCCACAGCGTCGTACACGGCACCACAAGTCTTTTGCCATGACCTTTTTTTCAGTTGGAACGTCTGGTCGCTCCACTTCTGCTAGATATGGTCCCAGACAAATCCTTTCGTCCACGGAGGGTAATCTGGCACCACGAGCGACAGCGTGTCCCAGTCTCGGTCGGAGATGCTGGACTCGAAGCAAAACTTTATCCGCGTCAAACGTCTCCACGTTCTCCTCAACTTGAGCTTTAAAGCTCCAACTGTTGCGGATTCTACCTACTCAGGAGCCGAGCCTGAGCTCGTAGTAGCGACGCAGGACAAAGTGCATCTGTACTGGTTGAAGTCAATAGATCTTGGACGGCAAAAGGCCAGCAGTGTTCCCTTTCTCCTGCATAGACGCAGCCTCCCCGCGTGCTTTCCCAGAGGATATCCCCGAGTCTCGTCAGGCCAGTTATAAGGGCAGTGAATTTAATCGGGATGAGCAAGTCTTTCTTCAGGTTGAGGTAGGTCCGTAGTGCGGGGTTCACCGTCTTTTGCCACACGAGGGGGCTATAGCAGAGGTGCCTAATGGGCCATTCAGAGTCTGAATCAGACTCCGATGAGGAAATAATGGCGACGTAATTCCTTGTGATGGGGCGAGGAATGCGCCAACGGAAACCCCAGGAGGACCGGAACTGGAGGAACAAACTTCAATATTTTGGCGTTAACGCTAAATTCGCGTTAAGTTCGTTTTCTCAGAAGTTCTGAGTCAGAACAGCACAATGCGGATGCATGGCGCCCTCAGGTACGGCCACATTTGCGTCTTCCTCGCAGCATATCTCCGTTCATAGCAGCTCCTGATGCCTCAATCACTCTCTCTCACCTTCGTGTGCTTCTTGTGTACCTGCTCATGCGGTTCTCGCTCTCCCTCTCCCTCTACAACGCTCACAATTCAATCTTGAATATCAGCGCCTACCTCCGCGACACAGCCGGCTCCTTCTCGGACCCTTTGCACGGCCACAGCTTCTCCCCAGTGAAGCTGCGTCTTCTACCGACTGTAGACCGTAGTCTTCTCTTCTTCCGGGATTGTTTGCTGTGTCACGAGCGTCTTCTGGCCATCGGAAAGCCCAACAACGTCAGAAGAAGAGGTTATTCCGTCTCTAAACCTCCTTCTACTGCCGTCAAAGCCTCCAACTCAGAGATCTGCCAGTGCCTAAGCTGTGGCAAATTCGCTCATCGAGAATGTGTGAGCTTCTCGCATCTGCATCGCTACTGTAGAGGCCACCAGAGCCTCATGCCAATGTGTAGCCATTCTCCACCACCTGCAGATACGCTACTGTTCCCCCCGCCAGAGCAGGAAGAGCTGATTTCGACCCAGAAGTCAGGAATTAGAAGCTCTACAAGGCCGGAAGCTTTTACATTGGCGACGTTGATCGAGGAGCTCAACAGCAGCAGCGTCCCAAGTGTAGGAACAGCCTCAGCCGTGGCGAAAGGTGGAGCAGCCCACAAACAGCTGCAGACAGCGTCCAAGATCGCCAAGAAGCTGGCTCCAGTGTTGGCTGCAGGTGGCGTAGTGGGGGCGCTTGCTATGGGACCTGCGGCTGGAGTTTTGGCTGGCTTAAATCTGCTGGTGGCGAGCGTCGGAGCGGAGACGGTCATGGCGGGTATTGGACTTACGGCCAGTGCTGCTGCAGCGGCCACTGTGACGCATCAGGGAAAGGTGAAGGCAGCACAACGCAGGAAGGAGCGACTGAGGAAGGGCGAGTGGGCCATGGAGATCTGTTGGAACTGCAAGAAGAACTTCGACGGTGCACCGTCCGACGAGGCTTGTATGAAGGACGCGGAGTTTTCACGTCGCTTCCAGTTGCCAGACCCAAGACAGCAGCAACAGCACGGAACAGAGACTTCTTCGAGAGATTCAATCTCAAGACCCGATGACGCAGAGGTGTATCGCTTCCTGTTCAGCATTTTCTCTTCACCTAGCGAGTTTCTAGGGCAAATGAACGTTCAGCTGTGCGAGGCTTTCCGGAAGCGATTCACCACTAGACACCAGAAGAAGTTGCGAAGATCGAGTTTCTCCGGTAGTTCGAGAACTGCAGAGGCGGCTGCAACTCGCGCGTTGGCCAAGGAGACGCTTCAGGACACCAAGATGTACGTGGCTCACGTCATGGGCGCGACGTTGCAGTGCTTCCCGAGCTTATCGAGCACGCCGGAAGCTGTGAGCAGCTGCACACTGGCGGTGGAGCGGATCATTTACGACGACATTCACGCGATGGTGTTCGGCGAGTTCCAGCGGACGTTCCAGGCCGCTGCCACTTCTTTCGCCAATAACTTGGCAGAGATTCGACGAGAGCAGAAGTATCACTCGTCAGCGCTGCTGCAGTTGCCACACCAGAGTCAAAGCGTTTGCAATGGGAAGCTTCCAGTACTGGCTGAAGATCTCCAGAAGGCGGAAGCAAAGATGGTCGTCATGATGCAGGAGACGTCCTCGCCTTTGCTAAAGCTGGTGCTGCTCTGTGATGCCTTCCGAAGCATCTGCTGCTTCGCTGAGCTCCTGCACCAATCGACGTCGAACACGGACATGCTGATCCCCATTCTGTGCGCGTTCCTGGTCGAGTGTCCGCGTTTGTGTGGTGCAGACTCGGATTTTGTGGCGGAGATTGCGTTCATCTCGTTTTTTACGAACGGAGGTGGCAAAGGGGTCGAAGGGTACGTTCTGACCACGTTCCAGGCCGCCATCCAAGTGCTGGCCGCCGTGGATCTGCCCAATGGACACGCGAAGGAGCTGGAGCTCTTCAACGACGACGAAAGCGAGGCCACCGATGGCACAGAAGACGATGACGAGTTTTTCGACGCAGTCTCCACGGACTCGGAGTCTCAATAGAGTTTTGTACATAGGTGAGAGAGTATAGGAGGTTCGAGACCGGATGCAAGATGAATTACCAACATGTTATGCCTCCTAACGACTGGAGCCATGTCCGTCGTGTGTTTGAAAACTCCTAGCGGTCACCTTGGCATATCTTCGAAGCAATACAAAACGTGGACGTGTGGCGGCGCTGCTCTTGGAACTCTGATTCGGTCTGCGAGTCCTCGTAGCGGGTGGTTAACCAGGGGCCAAAAATTTAAGCAGCGGATTGCACCATGACTCCGAGTCGACCACCAAAGGCTCCGCTTCTCATTGAATTCACCCGCCCATACGACACCAGAAAAACGTCGATCTTGGCGAGTGGAAGACACTTGAGACCTGCAGTTGCTCGTGAGTGACAAGCTGCAGCACTTTGAATTTTACTCTCAAACAGCTCAAGACGTACCAGCACGACAGTACGTACACACCCCCACCAGCAACGGCACAATGTTCACTGGTCTTTGGTCGCAAGAAGAGCACAACAAGTTCCTCGTGGCCATCAAACTCTACCCGAACGGTCCTTGGCGTAAAATTGCAGTGCACATCGGCACTCGCTCCATCCGCCAAGTGCAAACCCACGCGCAAAAGTACCACGAGAAGGTGAAGCGACGTATGCGCGGCCTGCACAAAGGCCGCCGCAGCTCCAGTCGCAAGGAGCATCGCATCGACGACGATCTGCTGGCGGCCTGCAAGGTCGGCGAGGGCTTCGGCGTCGTGTTGCCCAACCGCATCGACGCGTCTCCGTTACTGTCGCCCCAGCAACAACCGGCTTTTGGCTCTTGTGAGTTGATGGTCCCGCTCTTGCTGGACGCGACGCGAGGTTCGATGAGTCCAGGGGGAGTGGACTCGAATGGGGTAGACGACACGGTCGTTCCTTCTCCCTCAGCTTCCACTTGCTGTCAGCTCCCGACGATCGACGAATCCCTCGACTTTTTGATCGAACGCTTGTGGAAGGCGGGGAGCGAGACCATCCAAGTTGCACTGTGACGAGAATTGATAACGGGATGGTGGAAAAGGCACAGCAAATACTATTTTCTCTTGATAATCTTTAATGAAGGTAGATTATTCTGATCACGTGTGGATGAACGTACAAATCGTTATCTTGAGAGTCGATCGATGAAGAAACCCAGCGCTTCTTCGAACGGGGGCAGATCTGCCGCATACTGAACGCAACGGATTGTTGTGCAGACTGGTCCTACCGGTCTTCTTGGCAAGTGACGCCGTTGTTTCCGCTTTGGCTTCGACTTGAGTTTTCTTCTCTGACTTCAAGAGTGCGCACAACGCAAGAATGTCACGGCGAGGCGATGCTCGACTCGTGCCGACGTGGTGCGATCTCTGCGCAGCGCATGACCTTCTCGTAGTACTTTTGAGTGTGTGTTTGCACCTGGCGGACGGATCGAGCGCCGACCGCTTTGGCGATTGAGCGCCATGGGCCTCGAGGAAACGCACGGGCGGCGGCAACAAAGCGGTCGTGTTCGTCCTCCAACCAGATGCCGGTTCTGTAGCTGCCGAGTTGCCGAGCTCTGGGCATCGTGGTCGGTTGGGAGATAATTGGAGAATGAAGCGAAGTTTTCGGTGAGGTGCCGTGGTCCTCTCTTTATAGGCAAGCGGGAACACGGCGCAAGTGACAATTCAGTACGCATAAGCGAGTAGCGGCGACAGTGATAGGCAATAACTTCAACAACAGCAAATATCAAGAATCTATATAATACAGCTTCCAGCTCATTACTCCATGATGGAAATGAGGAAGTCGAGTGCTTCTTTTAACGGAGGGGGGGGCTGTCGCGTCGGTACCGTCAAAATCGAGCGGCTGGCCCAGCTCGTTGGCATCAAACACAAGACACGCTTCGGTCGATCCATCGTCTACGGGCCACGCGGGTACTCTTTGACGGCATCGAGGAAGCGGTCGTGATCTTCGTTGGACCAAGTGCTTGTCATCATGATAGTACGTGAGTCGACAGCAGAGCGAAGCTAGATAGGTGGTAAAACAAGTAGTTGTGGAGTGATATTAATCGCCTATGTCATTGCTGGCACTGAGGCCCAGGATTCAGTTTCGTTAGAAGAGATTCTCATGTGGGTTTTAGTGTACACGAATCAGCAACTGGCCCACCGAAAATCGGCACGAAAATCCACAGTAGTTGTCTGTGAAGGCAGACAAACGGCATTCCCCCGGATTGTAGGATGAGCAGCGTTTGTCTTTGCGAAGTAGCCAAAACCGTGACACTTGATTCGGGCAATTCAGCGCTTTATAGCCTGGTACAGTGAAGTACTGTAGATCGCTTCCTCATACCGAGCCAAGTGGGCGAAGCGAATTTCAAAAGGATAAGCTTTTTTTCTCCTTTCGAAGTATGTACCCACATCTCTATGAATGAAGGACCGACATGTCAGACAACAGCCCCATGCCGTCTGAGGCACGACGGGGGTACCACGACATCTAAACATTTACAAAATCACCTTATTGATCGATCCTCCCCACCGTCAAAACTGACAAGAAGAGAGAGAGAAAAACTCACTCAAGTATCACTTTGAGTCAAAGTTTGAAGTATGTTGTTGTTGCCAAGAAGCGCATTAATAGTGCATTAGCTGACAGATCCAGCTCTCTTGAACGTAGTTGGAGGGCATTGTGTTGATACTACTTGCACATTTCGGCTAGGAACGGCCCTAGTATTCGTTGCTCAAGAGGAATAAAAAAATAATCTACGCAGAGGTTGCGGTACGACACTACATGGACATGTAGAGGGCAAAATCCAATTGCTACACACGTTTGTCTTTCTTTTGAAGTGAGGTACATTGTGGTCACTAAAGCTGTGGCCTAACGACTACCCATGAACACACGTTTGTCGGCAGACAGCAGAGCCTAACTGCGATCGATCAATGATAACTTAATTTTGAATATATCGAAAATCTACTTTATCGTCTGGTATCCAAATTTTGGATTCGTGGAATTCATAATTAACGAGGAATGACGCAATGCGTGTGGCTTTTTCGAAGTTGGCTATGTTCCCGGGGGTCACCAATGTTCTCATTGCTGCAGCCCTTGCTTATCTATTGAATCGGGGCGAAAACCAAAGTGGTGTAAGACCCTAAGTGTCCACCTCCCGAACGCAGCGTTTTTAGTAGGCTGAATAAAACGTGTATTGAAACTCACACGACGGAAGGGGCATCAAAGAGCTGAGGGACGGCTATCCTACAGTAAGACTGTCGCTACTTGTGCCACATCAACGGACAATGGCATGATGTTGGATTGTCGATTCTTCTTATGTAGCAACAAAAAGCAAGCAAAGTTTGCATCCGAAGACTGTCTGACTTTCGTGTGGTGAAGCCACCGGATTTCTCCTGCGTCTATAACATGCATCCGCTGTTTACAAACCACCTCGTATGGTCCAATAGCTTCATGCAGGCCACGTAACCTCGAGGCAAGCCTGACTCTACTATTCTACTTGATGGCATAGCCAAAATGACACTGTCGATACAGTGGCCCCGGTGATGCGGAGATAACCTATTGCACGTTTGACCCGTTCGTAAAGTAAAGTACATGTACATGGCTGGTCCAAACGAATTCAATTCCCTTTTCGTGCAAGTTGCACTGTGCAACAATCAAAATCACATCTGATACTTTGGGGCGGACTAAACCTTGGACCGGCTTTGAGAATGCTTGCTTCTGAAGCTTGAAGGAAGTGTCTACTTTGCAAGGACCACTTAGGGAAAAGAGCCGACGCAAATCAAGGGCATTTACCTTTGTGAAGCTGGATACATTTTGTGAAACTTGTAAGCATCAGAATCGTGTATCACGAGCGCTCGCCCTCCATCCCCGTCATCTTGGATGGTACGAGTTTTCGTCTACACTTTTTTTTTTTGAAAATATTAATACATTTTTCATAAGTTTTTCGGAAATTCGGTTAATTCTTCCCTCTGCACAACACCGGCAAGCAACAAAGTGTGAACCTGAGAAGGACCTCCGCGGTCTTCATCGCCGCTTCAAGTTTTTTTTGCAGAGGGCGCCTCCGGACAAGAAAATCCAGGTTGTTCAGGCCCGAGCTCAGCTTGTCCGTTAGCCATCGCTAATTCTCATTTGCAGCCTGCAGCAGCACACAAATGAATACTGTACTGGCGGTGCTGGAGCTCAGATTTGCAGAACATCAATCAAGGCGACAGGACACCTCTTCTGACCACCCTTCGCCTTCGTGTGCAGATATGGGCAAGCCATGAGATATCCATCCGACACGAACGCGTCCAGCGCGAGAAAATCCACCCGTGAGATCGGGCGGACACTCGTTGCACTCGTTGCCGTACCACGAGAAGAGCTTCTTGGATCTGAGTCCTGCTTCTAGTATCTGTGTCCAAGCAGTCTGACCTCGCAGCTAAACCCAAAATGCACGCGTAGTGATGTCATTGACCCTCTCAGACTCCCGAGGGTGGCAAACTCCTGTACTGACAGACAGACATGACTCGAGGCGATATACACACTTCGACATGGGTTGCTGGTCAGGGAAGTAACGCGGTGCACCTGCACTTGCACTCGAGGCAAAATTTGCGGGGTGTCACCAGTGCCAAAGGTGTAACCACATCCAGAATGAACTATGTGTTTCTATGTAGGGATTATGTCGAAGCATAGGTTCCATAGACTTGATTTTAAAGTTTTACATAAGCTATTACACTAGTTTATGCTGTAATAGAGTGTTGAAGTGGCATGGGAAACGATAGTTACCTGCGGAGTCGCTCCATCTCAAACGGGAGCCGCTTAAAAGCGGTAAAGCTCGTCACTGAACTAATGTCCGGCGTGGTTCGCCTGGATTTTTCTTGGTCGGGTGAGAATGCCCAAACTTCACCACTTTCCGCTCCGTTGTCACTATCTTTACATGCACTGATTGCCGCTGTCAAGTACTGTTGGCCCGTGTCTGCGCGTCGCTTTTGCTTTAGCTTCACTCTCCCTTGACTGACTGAGTCGTTCCCTTGCCTTCAGGAGCCTTCAGTCCTTTCGATATTTTTGCTGTTTGCCATCGGTCGGTCGAGGGAACGTTGCCGTTGATTTGCTCTGTCATCGAGACACTTCAAGCCCACACCTTTGTGTGAGAGAGGGGCCAGTCGTTGCGCAGTACGTTGAACACATGCGTCATTCTCCAATCCGTTGTGCAGGGCGCAAGCCTCCCACAGCCTTACCAGCCCGGTACAAGCCTTCCACTTTTTCCCATTCCCAAGGAATACAATCAATCTGCCACCAGTCATGAAGCACGGTATCTGGTCCGAAGACGAACACGACCGCTTCCTGCTCGCCATCAAGGAGTATCCTCGCGGTCCCTGGGGCTGCATCGCCTCCGCTATCGGCACTCGCTCCGTCCGGCAAGTGCAGACCCACACACAGAAATACTACGAGAAGATCATGAGGAGGGTCCGAGGCCTTCGCAAAGACCGCAAAACCTGGGCAAGAGTCGAACACCGCATCGATGACGACGTCGTCACCTTCTGCGAGTTCATGAAGAGTATGGGCAGTAACAAAGTCATGGTCAGCGACCCCAACGCACTCAAGATCAACACGAAAGTGGCGGCAGCGGTCTCCCCACCGTCGAGTACCAGCTCCAGTCCGTGTACAAGCCCCGTGCAATTCCGCCTCAGCCTTGACGATAGCGTATCCGAACCTGAGGCGGAAGTCGACGCAACAGAACAATCACTGGCCTTTAGCGCAGTCATCCACGCTGGAAGCAGCACACTGGACTTACCGCCGCTGGAAGAGGCGCTCGACTTCCTGATCACGTTGATGGAGCAGTGACCTCAAATCAGCCGCTTAATCACGCTTTAATCCGATGCCGTTCCAGTCCAAGTCGGATATCACACACTCGCAGTCAGTCCCCTACAACAGCAATAGTCAAGACACACAACTCTCTGTGCACTTGTTCTCTATAAGATCGCGGTTAATAAAAAACCTGGTCCAGTTGACGAAACCTGCTTCTGCTCTGCCCTGCTCACGTCACCGTGCTGTCTGTCTCTGTTATCACGATAACTGCCTTAATATCTTCCTTATTGGTCCAAAGGCACGATGTTCTCTTCGTCCACGACTAGGGTGTAGCTGTAGAACTGCAAATACTGCGAGAAGAAGGCGCCCTCGAGTGTAATCAGCACCTTGAACGTGTGGTCGTTCCACGTGAACGTAAACTCGCTGCCAGCGTCCCACAACATGTCGGACACACTTCGATTCTGCAGCAGCGGCTCACCATCGAGTAGAATAGAGCGGAAGCCGCCGCGGAGACCGTGCTGCAACTCCACAGAATGCCGCTCGTCCGACCCTTCCAACTCGAAGATCCACCACACCTGCTTCCACGGGAAGGTAAACAGTAGCGCGCTGGCAGAGTGCTTGATCTCTTCCAGCGTACAGTTCCACACGGTGCTGCCATCGTCCAAGCTAAGGGTTCCTTTCCGTGAGAGCGGTACACCTTCGCGGCCTTGAGAACTCGATGCCAAAATGTTCCGCGACTCGAACACTGACATCTGCAGGATTGTTTCCTCCGCTAGGACTGTACGGCAGTTCTCGTCGGGGACCTTGAACCACGTGCGATTCGGGTGTCCAATGCTGACCCAGCTCGGTGGCATAGCATAGAGGTTATACAACTCCTCTGATATCCGCACAAGCGTTCGCTGCGGACTATCCTCGTTCTCACTCGTTTGTATGCTGAAAATGCTTCGGCTTGATGGACGACTTGTAAAGCTGCCTGTTCGTGGCCTTGGGGGATCAAGCGCAACCCATCCTTTCTCTTTCGTGAGCCGTACGTATGTCTCCTGCGTCCGCGGTAGCGTGTACTCCATTTCAGCCGAGAAGATCGTGTTCGTAAACAGATAGCGCACGATTTCACTCGTCCGCTCGGGTGAAAGCAGCACCTCTTTCTTTTCGCTAATTACTCGGAAGAAGAACTTGCCATTCTTCTTTTCGGGGTCTTCATCCACAGCTTCCAACACTTCGTCACCGCTAGGAGTCCGATCGAACAGCCAACCATTGCATGCGCTATTTGCTGTCGGATGTGACGCACTCGCCACCTTGATATACGTGATACGACTGCCTGGTGGTGTGTATTGCAGACTGCTCTCGAACACGGTGCCTGCAGTCATTGGAGCCACACCAGGCAATCTTGGACACTCGAAATCCGGCGCCGATCGCAAATACACTGGGACTAGCACACGGTAGAACTTAGGTAAGTCCCGCGTAACGGCGTATCCTTGAACCTGTTCGAGACGCAGCTTATAAGGAGAGTGCAACTGACGCTCGCATATCCACCCCACATCGTGACGCAGCTTCACAAAACCGATATCCGGTAGATCAGGTTCGCCAGCGTCTGCCACGGCTGGTGGCACTGCAGGTACCAGTCTTTCGCTGCATTCAATTAGCGTATCTTTCAGACGTTTACGTCTTTGCTGGGGGCTCGATGGGGATGATGGGCTTGAAACGACGATCCTCTTCCCGCCCGCGGGTGTATGAAGCACGTCCACATCTTCTAAAACCCGATAAAATAGCCGCTCTACCTGTCGTGTCTTAGGTTGAGGCATCGGCTCCAGCACTACTTGCCCGTCCATTGTTGTCTCAAAGATCCAGCCCCCGTGGCATGAGGAGGGTGCAGATAACGTCGCAAACGGCTTATCCTCCGTTGGGGCTTCCGCACCAATTTCACCACCTCCAGCGCTGATTTTTCGTTCCATGGACTTCGGACTTGTAGCACCACTACCCTCGTGGCTTCTTGAGCAACCGCATCGAGAGTTTTTGTCCTTGCACACACGGACATACGTGATTTTACTTCCAGGTGGTGTAAATCTCTGGGAGGCTTCAACGATCGAGTGCAGCTTAAAACCTTTTCCTGAACGCTGCGCCATAATATGAGGGGCCACACGAATGCCAACTGGGATCTTTACAACGTAGAAGAAGTGTCCGTACTGTATATCTGGTTCCGTGGCCAGTCGTTCCAGCACCTTAATCCCTGAATTCAGAGTCTCAAACAGCCATCCGTCCTCGTACGCCAGCTTCACAAAGGTCACTCCGCTTTGCGGACAGCGATAAGTCTCGTGACACTCGATAATCTCCTCTGCATTCTTGAACACGTGTCTAGAAATGACGGGAGCTAGAAGATCTGGCGCCTTGCGGAGCTCGATAGGCACCAGCACGCGATAGTAGAATCTTCCCTTGTTCACAATAGCCTTCTCTTCCTCAGGCAACGGCTCCAAAAATTCCGTTATCGCTCCTGGCTCGGTCGTTTTGCCTGCTTCTTTAGTCGACAACATCATAAATGCATTTTCCACATGTGCTAAACGGATGAACCACGTTGGAGCATTCGAAGCTCCGAAAAGACACTGCAGACGTCCGCTACTGGCCACCACTTCCTCCGGCATCTTCATAACACTGTAAGCACTGCGGTCCTGCTGCTGCATCTGCTGTCTGCTCCTAGCGGACGACGTGCGCCCGGCGTTGGGCTTGGACAGCTCCTGGATCCGCACGACCTTGTAGTCGCTCTCGGCCAAAGAAGGCGCGCGACGTCGCATTTCGTCCATTTCGGAGAGTTTATCACTCGCCTCGGCTACGTTTTCAGCGGTTGGAGCGTCTCCTAACCCTCCAAAGTCGATCGTGTACAGCTTCGACTCCTGTAGTACTCGATAGAAGCGAGCTTCCTTTAGAACGGCATTCCGCAACGTTCGAGCTGCCGATACGGCTCGACTACGCGCCAAGCCGTCGCCTGGGGCCTCCAGAGCTGCTAGAGCAGCTGCCACCTCTTCCTGGTCGGTTGTCTGCGGGATTAGGCGCCCGTAGAAGGCTGTGGACGCCGGCGCGAGCCCTCGCGGACGCGACTCCATGGCTTCTCGGGGGGCAAATTGAAACTGGAAGAAGGTGGGCTAAATTGCGGTGACCATCACTCTGATGACGTCATGGTAGTCATAGAAAAAATAGTGAAATTACAAATATAGACATAAGAGGTAACCATGCATGTTTTGGCTAATTACAGATCAGTACGTTCGCCAGCAATGCTCGCGGGAGTGCTGTCCTCTGCGTCACGGTGAGCTGAGATCTCCATATCTTGCATGACATTGGAGAGTGTGGCTTCTTCCTGCTCGTTTTTCTGTTGCTGCTTGTGCTTGATACGCTCCAAAAGGTCGGGTAGGTACTCCTCCTCGTACTGCTTGGCTGCCTTGTCAATGGCAGCGAAGAACTCCGGCATCCCTTCACCCGTGGCAGCCGACACGCCGACAGACGTGAGATTGTTGTAGAACTCCTCCAGCACGAGGCTGAGCGAGCGCGACAAACTGCCCATGTAACTGTCGTCCTGCACCTCGTCCAGCGCCTTCTGGAAGGCCTCGAAGTCCGTCATCCACTCGGTGGCGAAGTCGTGACGCATGACGTCGATCTTGTTGAACACCACGACGAATGGCAGCTTCAACTTGTACAGAATGCTGCAGGCGTATAGCATATTGGACATGAAGGTGTTGGGGCTGGCTGTGCGCGGCGTGTCCACCACGTACACGATTACAGAGGGGAAAGTGGAGGCTAACGACTCGGTGATGATCTGGCCTGAGGCCGACCACGTGAAGGCCTCAATCTGTCCTGGAGTGTCGACGATAGCATAGCTGAAAACAATTAACGTCAGTCAGTAATCTACACGAAAAGAAATATTGATATTGAACGTACTCGAGGTCACTGCTGCGCTTCCCGAGCAGGTCGATGACCTGGTCGAAGCGTGTGGCGAACAGGTTGAGCGACGTCATAATGGCGCCGTTAGGTCCCAAGCCGTACTCACTCATGACCTGCTTGTAGTCCACAGTATCACGGATGTCCACATTGGCAGTGTACCCAGTTTTGCGTACTGCTGGGTCCAAATTGACGATGTAGTTGCGCAGTCCCGAGTCCACGCCATAGGCCGCCAGTCGCTGCAACAGCGTCGTCTTGCCGCTACCAGCCATGCCGATCACCAGGACGGTCACAGGCTTCGGGTAGATCTTGGGTAGACTCGGGTCCGCAGCCGCTGAGGCGTACACATTGGCAGGAGCCGGAGGAGGCGCAGCGTCGGAAGGTGTCGTCGCCATTGATCTCGCTGGTTGATAAGTGAGTAAGCTCCCACTTGAGTGACTACATACCAGTAATCATTTAAAAAAATACAATTTATCGAATAAAACTGAATTAATTTATTAATTTAAACAATTAAGCTGGTATTGTATTTTCAAACGTAAACCGTTATACTGCATATTGTAATTCAGGCACCATGCTGAGGTTGGTGGTGGGGGCAAGACGACATCTCCGTGTGCGACCTCTGCAGCTCGCGCCTGTTCCCAGCCACTTCGCTCATGCACCGTCAGCTTGCAAAGATCCACGCCGCCATTACTCGTCGTCGGAATCAACGCCGTACCAAGCGCCGCGAGTCATCCGCCCCCAGAGCGCCCTCGTGTGGCAAAAGACAGTGAACCCCGCACTGCGGACGTATCTCAAGCTGAATAAAGACCTCCTCATCCCGTTCAAGTTCGTTGTTCCTATAAATGACGACAACTGGCCTGGAGAGACTCGGGGATACCCTCTGGGCAAACACGTCAAGTCGCTGCGTCACTGCTGGAGTGAAGGCAAACTGCCGGACTTCGCCGTACAAGATCTATTGGAAATGGACTTCGTGTTTGACACCAACCAGTACAAGTGGGACCGCTTTATCCTACCCGCGTTGTTCCGCTACTTCGAGCTCCACGGACATTCAGATGTGCCTCTACATTTTCGCATTAAGCCTGGAGATAGTGCGTGGCCTGAGAAACTCTGGGGTTTTAATCTCGGTGCGCAGGTTCACCGTATCCGCAACTTAGGGGGCTTTAAAGCTCAGGTTGAGAAGGATAAGGAGACGTTGGCGAGGATAGAGTTTTGCTTCGCGTCCAGTATCGCCGACCGAGACTGGGACGCGAGTGTGCTGCCATCGCTGCGGATCTATCAGCAGGAGTTTGGAACCTGCGACGTGCCACAGAAGTTTGTGGTGCCAGATTGCCCCCCGTGGCCGAAAGCTGCAGCCGGATTGCGTCTGGGAAACGTTGTCAAGGACATGCGATACCACAAGAACTACGCTATTCAATCCGCTCGTGACGCTGGCGTGTTGGAGAAACTGGGTTTTGTCTGGGATCCATCCTGGGCGAAGTGGGACGATCGTATATTCCCGGCATTGGAGGCGTTCAACCTGGAGGAAGGCCATGGCAACGTCCCACCAAAATTTGAGGTGCCGTGTACGGCGTCGTGGCCCGAGAAATCGCACGGAATTTTGATAGGGAAAGTCGTCAGCCGCATCCGCTACCACAGCTACTACTTTGACCAGATTGCACGAAACGTTGATCGCCTGTCAGCACTAGGCTTCGAGTTTCCTGTTGTTCAGAAAAGGTGGAACCAACGTGTCGAGCCGATGCTTGCTACGTTTGAGGAGGTGCATGGCCATCGCGATGTTCCAATTGACTTTGTCGTCCCGTCCGAGGCTCCGTGGAAGGAAATAGATTGGGGCATCCAGCTCGGCAAGTTGAAGCGAAGGTAGAAGAGATGTGGTCACTCGAGTTTCTTGTGCTGATGTAGCAAGTAACAGATTGGTTTCAATAATTTTTGAGAAAATTTATGAGTATCGTAGAACAACGGAAGTAAAAATGGGTAAGTTGAAGTGGAATTTATCGAATTCTACAGTAGTAGTACGCCGATCGCTGGTAAACTGCGGTCGAGGTTGGTGTTCTAGTGGCTTAATGGAGCGGCCAATGCGTTCAGTAGTAGACAACAGACTACAGTGTGTACTTCTGGTACCTGCGCAATATCTGCTGCAGCTGGTAGTGCACTTCACCGGCGCTTGGACGCGCTCTCGGGTTCAGGTCCACACACGCGTGTCCGAGATTCACGAGAGCGGCCGGCGCATTGGGCGAGAACTCGACACGGACTCGCCCCATCGCCACCATCTCCATCAGCGCCGTCTCCGTCACCTTCTCGCCCGAATCGGACGTCAGAGTGGCGATCGCGCTCGCGTACGGCGGCTGGTGCGAGTCCAGTTCGGACAAAACCACGCCAAACGAGAAGATATCGGCGCTCGTGTCGTAGTGCTTGCCCATCATGACCTCCGGCGCCATCCAGCGTCTCGTACCAACGCCCTGGGTCATCGTTTCCACCGTCCACTTGCGTGACACGCCAAAGTCCGTGAGCTTGGCGTCCCAGTCCTCCGACAAGAGAATGTTCATGGACTTGAGGTCGCGGTGCAGGATCACCGGGTCCAGAGAGTGCAAGTACGTGAGCGCTTGCACCACGTGCACCGCGATCTTGGCCTTGTCAGCGTCGAACCCCTGCGCGCGGTGGTCCACCCGGTCGAAGCGCCTCAGGAGCGAGAACAGGTCTCCGCCCGGCATGAATTCCGAGACTGCACAGAGGTCGCTGAGCGCGTCCCATGCCACCCCAACGAAGCGCACGATTCGCGGGTGGTCAACACTCGCCATGAGCTTGATCTCCGACAGGAAAATGTTGATCTGACGCATGTCCTTCCTCTTGTCGGGGAGCAGCACCTTGATCGCGACGCACGTGCCACGGTACAGGCCGTGGTAGACTGCGCCGTGGCCTCCTTCACTGATCAGCTCCTTGCGGACGAGCTTCTCCATGGGGATTCGAGCGGCCAAGATGGCTTCGTCTTCCCACAACTCGGAGCCCGACTTGGTTTTCTTTGTGGTAGGGACTGACGTTGTGCTGCACTCGAGACGCAGTGTGGAGTCGAGTCCCCCTGTGCTGTCGAGGTCGACGGTCCTGTCAAAGTTGTTCAAGTCGTTCACTACAATTGCAGGCGAAGGCACGTAACTCTCCAAGACGACCGGGTTGACAGCAGGGAGAGTGACCGGGGCGATCGCGTACGAAGCGTCGAACGACGGAGATCTCGGGGTCATTTTCTGCTTCTTGCGGCGGTAGATCCAGAACGCGAGCCCCGCGATCAGGAGGACGAACGCGACGGCACCCGCGACGATTCCGACGACTGCTCCTGTGCTAACACCTGTGCGTGTGGGGTCAAGAACAGTTAGAGAACTGGCAGCTAACGTTACTACGTCGTATATCGCATCGCGATCTCACCTTCGGCGCTGCTTTCTACAGTTGTGAGTCCTGAGGACGCAGAGCTGTCGCCTGAACTGGAGTTCACGTTGACGATCACTGTCGTGGAGGCGTTGGCGCTGGCAGTGGCTGACGCTGGGGCTGACGTCTCTGGAACGCTGTCCGAACTGGAACTGGAACTGGAAGCAGGTGCTGGCGTCGACGTCGCTTCCGAAACCGCGTTTGTTGTTGAGGTGTCTGCTGTACTAGTGGTCGACGTCGAAGAAGTGGCTGTCGGCGCTGCTGTTGTCGCTAAGGGGGCTGCAGTCGTTACCACAGGTGCAGTCGTTGTGGGGGTTGCTGTTGTAGGCGTTGGTGTCCTTGTCGTCGGAGTTGGCGTCCTTGTCGTCGGAGTTGGTGTCCTTGTCGTCGGGGTGGGGGTCGTCGAAGTGCCGGTCAAGGTATCAGCAGTGCCCGTGACGATGTCCGCTGCCGTGCTGAGGAGTGACATGGGGCGGCAAAGATCGCAACCGCCTGGTTGAGTTCGGTCGTATCGGGATAACGCGGTGGCTTCTACGTGGTTGCGAAGACCGAGGAAGCTCTTGTTAGGCGTGTGTCCAGCGCGTTCCGAACTGGTCTTGGCAAGACTCTTGCACTGCAGGGGGAGAGTCTCGAGGAGAGCAGAAGCGACATTGGAAAGTGCGGCCGGCCCCGTGTCAACGACGAGCATCAGTGAACAGCTCTGTCGGGCGCTATGCACAGCCACATCTTTAGGCGCCATCCCACAAAGCACACTGCTACGTTGACCTTCGCGCCCCCAGCTGTCGCTTTCGGTGGCTTTCGATCACTTCGAGAAAGTTTTTTTCGGTGGCAAACAGTCTGGCAATTGCCTAGATAACGACGCGCCTAAAAGTCGGGAGAAGTGGACGCTCACCTGGCCCACGGCTACGAGCTGCAGCAATGCGGCGGCGGGCTCCAGTTGTCCACTGTTGGTTAATTACGTGTAGAGAACACTACACCGAAGGACTTTCGGATCGAGTGAGTGCAATGCTTGGGCGGTTTGGAGAGCAATTCGAGCCTTGCCCAAGTCGAAGCCCGGGGTGCTTTCGCTCCTGTTGAAAGCGGTCAAGTAGAGCGCGGAGAGCGTCTCGTTCCATCCAACGTCGAATTGCTTCGTGGAAGGGATCGAATGACACAGACAACGACGAAGACGTCTCCTTTGTAAGCACTAACCACCAGTATGAGCGCCGTTCCCAACGCACCCAGCACGAGACCGGCAATGCTGGTCATACTGAGACTCGTATCTAGTAGACTCGTATCTACAACATCGTTGACACCTGACCCTAACGCCTTGACTGCTGCGGAGCTGTTTTCATCCCGAGTCGCCGTCGAGCATTACTATAGCTATTGCCCGTATAACTAGGAAGGGCTGCACTCCTAGAAGACGACACAGTTGTTGTCTTTGGAGCCGAAGTGGGCGATTTCGGCGTCGAAATTGGAGCTGGCGTGGCAAGTTGGAGTAGATGTGGTAGTTGGTGCAGATGTAGTGGAGGTGGTTCTTGTGACGGTGGAGTCGACCGTACCAGTCACCGTACTCACCACGGAGTCGAGAAGCGCTTCTTTCATCTCTAGAGCGGCGAAAAACGCTTTATAAGTTGCTTTACGGACGCGAGACCGATGGGAATTGTCATCGCGAGTGACCACACCGTACTGCTCCGGTCAGCAGAAGTTCTGGTCATCATCAACGCGAAAGTTTCGCAGCAATGGCCTTAACTGATCACAGTAGCATCCCAGACAAGGCCACACTTTAACGTTTCTCCTGTGACCACGTGACGAGTCTTGGCGTTGTGTCGACAACGAGCAGAAGACGGCGAAAAAACTCCGCTCGACAGTCTCTTCCGACAGTGCATGGACCCTTATTCATATCCTGTATATTGTTTATAGCGTGGCGTTCTCGCACATTTTCATAATGAGTTGCAGTCGGTACAGCACTTCCCCGGCATCCGGTCGAGCTTGAGGGTCGAGATCCACACACGCGTGGGCCAGATCCACCAGCGGCTGCGGTGCGTGAGAGGAAAACTCGATCCGCAGCAGCCCCAGAGACACGAGCTGCAGCAGCGCCGTGTCCGGGATCACCCGCCCCGAGTCCGTCTCCTTGGCGGCGGCGTACGGCAGCACGTGCGAGTCCAATTCGGACAGCACGACGCCGAACGAGAAGATGTCGGCGCTGCTGCCGTATCGCTCCCCCATCATCACCTCGGGCGCCATCCAGAGCGACGTCCCAACGCCCGCAGTCATCGTCCGGTCGCTGCTTTCTCTCGAGACGCCGAAGTCGGTGATCTTAGCGTCCAGGTTGTCCGTCAGTAGGATGTTCTTGGACTTTAAGTCGCGGTGGAGGACCAGCGGGTCGAGGGAGTGCAGGTACGTGAGGGAGTGGGCGACGTGCAGCGCGATCCGAGCTTTGTCCAGGTCGAACCCGTGCGGACGGTACTCGTGGTACTCGAAGTAGTTGAGAAGCGTCCGTAGGTCTCCTCCTTCCATGTACTCAGCGACGGAGCAGAGATCAGCGAGAGAGTCCCAAGCAACGCCGAGTAACCGGACGATACGAGGGTGTTCCAACGCCCCCATCAACTTGATTTCCGCCAAGAAGGCGTTGATTTGGCGGAGGGTTTTCCTTTGTTCAGGGAGTAACGTCTTGATAGCCACCGCTTCTCCTCGATACGAGCCTCGGTATACCATTCCGTAGCCTCCTTTGTTGAGTAGCCTCCCTCGAGTGACTTTCTCCATTGGGATCCGCATGGCAGTGATGACATCGTCCTCCCAGAGTCCCCCTTGAGACACAGAGTAGCCTTCTCCATGTTGACCGCCGGTGTATGGCCCAGTTGAAGACGTATCGAGAGCGGTGTCTTCCCCTGCGACTGCGTGCTTGGAGTCGCTGATAATAAAGTGGCGCTGGATCATCGACGCGTCTTCTTCTTGTCTCCTACGCCGCCGGAAGACTGCGAACCCGATACAGAGTAGAACCATCGACACAGCCGCTAAGGAGATGGCAACGATCATCCAGGTGTCGCCCACTGCGCCAGTAGAAACTTCTCCGTCTTGACTTGCAGCCAACCCGTCAATTTGCGAGTTGTTCGAGCTCCAGTGTCCAAAACTCCCGTCAGTACTACCCGAACTGGAGTTCGGCGTGATATCTGCGTCGTTTGATGCTGAAAACGAGGCGACCAACGTGTTGTTCGACTCGATCGTCGGTTCTGGCGTCTGTGGGGTCTGTGGAGCTTCCGTTGCTAGTGATCCGGTGGTAGAACGACTCGATTCGGGTGTCGTTTCTGGTGTGCTGGTGGGCGTAGGCGTTGGAGATGGCGTGGGCGCTGGCGTAGCAGTTGTAGGCGCAGGAGTCTTCGTTACGGGCTTTTTCGTCGTAGGAGCTGGCGTCCTCGTAGTCGGAGCTGGAGTCTTCGTAGTTGGCGTAGGCGTTCGCGTAGGTGCTCTAGTAGTTGGTGCAGGAGTAGTGGTAGGGGCTGGTGTGGTAGTTTCTGCTGTAGTATCCCCACTACCGAATACAGTGTCTACTAGCGAGCCAATGAGCCCCTGGAGCTTCCTCTCCGCCTTCGCAACAGACACAAATTCGTTAGCTTTACCAGTTCTTTTTCCCATTCGTCTCACTGTCTGCATTACCATTTCCATCGGAAAACGCGGACTGAGCTCCATAGGAACTTGGAACCGACTACCTAAAACGTCCGGGACCAACAAGACGGTCTTATCCCCTAGCTCCTACTGAACAGCTAACCAACACGTGCACTACACTATCGCCTAGACATCATGACGCCCACCCAGATGGCTTTAATTAAGAAGTGATGTTTGCCAGAAGGAGATGGAGAGAGGCGTCTGCAGATGGATATGGTCCTGGACAACTTTATCAACTTTTTGTACCCTTTTACTTCCCTTCCAGTAGCTGTACGATCTGGTGAGCTGTGAGTCTTCTATCAGGGTCTCGCTCACAGCACGCCATGCCCAACTCGCGGATGAATTGAGGGCACTCGAGGCTGAAACTTGGTCGAATTCGCCCATTTTGCACTAGATCCAGCACCTCGAAAGCTTCCACAGCCCCTCCGCTCGTCGATCGCGCGTCGAAATAGGGACTTTCGCACGTGTCCAGCTCTGCTAAAAGCACTCCGAACGCGTAGACGTCGGTAGCAGGAGAGTAGGAGCCTCCACGAAGCACTTCCGGCGCCATCCAGAACGCCTGACCAGTCTTTCGCTTGGCCCCGACAGACGGATTCGTCTCTGTTGAGCCGCAGCTGGCCAGCTTGGCCTCCATTTGTTCTGACAGAAGCACATTTCTGGCGCAAATGTCGTGGTGGATGAAGGCAGGCGTCTGTCTGTGCAGATACTCCAGCGCGCGGGCGATTCCGCCTGCAATTTCGGTCTTTTGAGGCGTCCAAGCGCTAAAATTCGCCTTGTTCCGGTCGAGATACGCTCGTAAAGAGCCTCGAGGCTGGAACTCGACGAGGAACCCCAAATCTAGAGCGGAAGTCCACCCAACACCGACGAACTGCGCCAGATTCCGGTGTCCGACGTGTGCTCGCTGTTGGATCTCGAACGCGAGGTCTTCCACTGCAGGACCGTTGACGATCCGATCTGGAACGAGTTTCTTGAGTAAAACCTGCTTCCCCTTGAACCAACCAACGAAGGAATCGGTGTGCAGAGTCGTCATTGGAAGTTGTCGCTCGATCTGAACCTGGTCAAGTTGCACGCGCTTGTGGTCCAGCATTGGGTCAGCGGCAAGTACTTTCAACGCGTTGCTCGGCCCTACACCGCGGATCTGTGCGACGTGTGCTGGAGCGGTTAACTCTCGAGCTTGGGAGCCCCTGGTACTGATTCGAATCGCTTCTTCGTACGCTGGAGGAGCGACTTCGGACTCAAATATCCGCTCGCTCGGTTCGTAGCAAGTAGAACTGGAATCTGCTTGCCTTGCAGTGTACTGAATAGGACGTGCTGCAACGTGGTGTGAAGATTGTGCGACAGAAGGAGATTTTTGGAACTGAGGAGGGGCACCTCGATCCGTACCGCCGTTGGACCAGGAATCGTCGGAGACGGGTGCTGTGACTCCAGAACACGGTTCGGATTCGTCAAGCGTAGAGCGCGGGTGCGTTGATACTGTCGGCCGATGGTTGTCCCGGTGCTTCACAGCCGGCGACACCAGTTCAACGTGTTGTACGACCTTGGGGGTCTCTGGATCCTCCGATTCCGTCGAATTCCTTCGTTTCCGAGCTGCGACGACCAGCGCTACGATTACAACGAGGAGCAGAAGCCCCAGTCCGCCGCCTACTGCTGGTAATACAGCAGAATTGGTACTCTTGTGGTCGTCTCCATCGGAAGAGGGGGGTGACGTATCGGGTGTCTGGGAGTTGGAGCTAGGAACCCACGTACTACCCGACTGACTCGAGTCTGAACCTCCTGTTGACGATGAGGCTGAGTACGAGTTAACAGCGAAAGACTGAGCCCAGGACGTGACCCAGTCCGAAGGCGTTGGTTCTGTCATCATTTCGCTTGATGAAACATTATCCGAGCCATAGCACGGAATGTTGAGAAACCCGTAGGTCTCCGTGGAAGGGCAAGCACCATACTTCCGTTCGGTGGTTGGATCTAGCGTGTGCACTGCGTAGACCTTGTAGCCGGCCCACGTGTGCTTAGCGAGGTAAATCTCCGGGATCGAAGTCGACTGTCCGCCAATAGACCACATAGCCAGATCCAAGTTGGTCTGTTCGAACTTTTCCACTACGCACTTGACTCCCGTGAGCATTTGCGTCCCAGGGCAGACGTTGTTGTTGTAGGTGGAAGTACCGTCCGGCTGTGTGCACTCGAAAGCTACGCACGTAGTCGCTTCGTACTCGTCCAATGTCAAAGCGATCTCCGCCATGGACAAGCCATTGAGCGTCCAGATCTGCTTCGCCTCGTTCTCGGGCGTAAGGGCAAAGCCGCTGTCCCAAAGCACAGCACGTTGAGCGAAGCCGTCGAGGTCGCCGAACGCCACATCCACCGCACTTAGCCTCGAAGTGACGGTATCCGGTATTGAAGCCAAATCCAAACGAGGGACTTCGTCGCCGGCCTGTGAACGTAAGTAGAACTGGAGAGCGAGGTCCGAACTGCTCCCGTCCAAGCTGAAGCTGCCAGTTGGAGCCCACGACGCGAGTTCTCGTCGTAAAACCATTGAATTCTCGCTGTTTTACTCAGCGCAACTTCGCAACTGATCCGAAGAGCAAGCGCTAACGTCTTTTTGCGTTTTTCTACTGGTTCTGGCGATAAACTAACGCCACGAGTGACTTTACGATGCAACCGACAACAGGCTACAGGCTACAGACGCTTAGGATTCAAGCAGACGAAGCAGTTGAGCAGCACTTGGTCTTCGACTCGGGTCGTGCTGGTAACATCCGACGCCAATCACTCGAATACGGCGAGGACATTCGGGAGTGAAACTTGGACGCAACGTGCCCTGCATCACTTCGTTCAGGATCTGAATGGGTTTTAGTTTCGTGCCAATTGGCGACATGGCGTCGTGGAAAGGAGACGTTTGTGTGTCCAGCTCCGTTAGCAACACGCCGAAGGCGTAAATGTCGGCTTGAGCAGTGTACGGTCTGCCTCGAAGAACCTCCGGTGCTGACCAGTATGGAGCGCCAGCAACGTGGCAACGGTTACTGTGCTCGTCTAGACACGACGAGTCGAAGCCCGTGAGCTTCGCCTTCATCGTCTCCGATAGCAGCACGTTACTCGCCCGTAGATCGCGGTGGGCGACTGGCGTTGGCTGGCTGTGGAGATACACCAAGGCTCGAGCGATGCCAATGGCAATGCGGTACTTGCCGCGTTCCCATGAGAGATACTCTCCGTAGTCGTTAATGTACGTGAACAGATCTCCCAGTTGGTAATGCTCCATGACCAACATAGCGTCAGACACGTTGTTCCATGCCACACCGACCAGCGTTACGATGTTGGGGTGAGCAAGCGTCGAGCGGATCTGGATCTGGTAAATGAACTCTTGAACGTGGAAAAGGTGCGAGCGTTTGGACTTCAACAGCCGCTTCACTACCACCGGCAGGTTCTGGTACACACCCAGTCGAACTTCTCTCGTTTGGCTCTTGGCTAACCGCTGGCGGAGTTTAATTTCCTTGTATGGGATCCTCTTCCTGTCCAAGTTGCGATCTTCCTGGAGGATCCTCCGAACGTACTTTGGTCCAGAGTCCGAATCCAGTTCGTACGCTTCTCGAGGAGGAACTCGACGGGCTGAGAAAGTCTCTTCCCCACTGGTTTGTAGCGTTCTGGAGCTTACGATGTCGCTCGTGTCGCTCGACTGACCGAAGGTGATGGTTATCGTGTCGCTGTAGACGTCTTCGTCCGAGTTTTCCCACTGTCGACGCATCCAGCAGCAGCAAATTCCTCCGAGGAGAAGCAGCACCGCAACGCCAATAATCGGGACTAGAAGCCCCATGTTGAAGCTGTTGGAGCTGCCACTTGGCATCTTGACGGCGCAAATGAAACTGGAAAACAACAAAGAGCGAAGATGGTCCCTCCACATATTTTAGAACCCACTAAAAAACTAGTTTCATTCCACCTCCATTTTTTTGTATCTCTTTTTTGCTGGAAAAAGAATTCATGGCCACACACAATGGACTTAGTGGGGGGAAAAATGTGTTGACAGTTGCATTACTCGAAGAAATTGAACGTCTTCCTGCACCAGTTAGCAAATCGGAGCCAATATCCCGCGCCTCGACTGGGACTTTCGTCTTGCACCGCCCACATGCGACCACCGACGAAAATGTACGTCGTGTTGTCCGGAGGAGAGTGGAAACGGCTCAGTCGGTGGCAGTGCTTGCAGGCAACAATTGCCGCAATGATCAATAGCAGAATGATGAGTATAATAAGCAGCAGCCACCACAAACTGAAGCCTCCTCCGCTTTCTTTTCCCGACTCCGTTGTCGCCGATGCTGAGCCCTTGCCGGATGATTCCGATGTCATCGAGTTGGGAGAGGCTGAGCCAGACGATTCCGATGTCGTCGAGGGCTTGCCATGCTCCCAAATCCACTCCGTTACCCACTCAGATCCGTTTGGAGGCGTCATTTGAGCTTTAACTGAGTCTGGGACGCTGTTGTTCCCGTAGCAAGGGATCGACAACGAACCAGTCCAATCCCCAACGGGGCATTCCCCCGTCGTGCTGTGCCCGCTTGAAGTCGCTGTTTGGATCGAGTAGATTGTGTATTCACAGCCGCACTCGGTCGTTCCTGAATTCGTAACCACTCGAATATCTGGAATGGAGCTCGAATTCCCACCAGTGGACCACACTACGCCGTTATTTGAGCTGTTGCCACTTTCGAACTCTTCCACGACACACTTCGAAGCCGATAGCATCTGAACTGGACCTTGACTGCAAGTTGAGTACATCTGAACCTCCCCACCGCTTGATTCTGTGCACGATAAAGTCTGGCATCCAGTAGCTTCAAACTCACTGACAGCGACTGCGATGTCTGCCATAGTCGAACTACCCAGCGTCCACACTTGCACGGCCTGGTCGTCCAGTGTAACGACGAATCCCGAGTCCCAAAGAATTGCACGCTGCATCAACCCGGGGAGGTCTTGAAACGCCAATGACGCGTTTTCCAGCCTCGCTTGGACACGTTCTGGCACTGATTTGATCTGCATTTGGTCGATTTCTTCTCCTGCTTGATATCGGTCGTAGAGCTGCTGGGTGAAGTCCGAAGTTACACCGTCAGTCGCACTCCCGGAGGCGGATACAAGTGGTGACTTCAAGGAACAATCGCATTCATTGGAACTACCACCGGACCCCGAAGAAGGTGTCGATGGTGAAGGTGTCGAACTAACAGGAGCATTTCCATCCGATCCGTCTCCACACGAGTAGGGATGATTCCAGCCATGGCAACATTGTACTAGCAGCAACAACGCAATGATTTTCCGCTTCATGTTGCTATTGAAAAACACCAAATGGCTAAGATTTTTTTGTTATTCGCAGATGGAGGAGACCTACACTAAAAAGTGGCTGCCAAAACTGAATTTCCATCAGCCACGAACGAGCCAATCAGAATCGAGTATTCCTTCCACTTCGACTTGCAATAGGATCTGAGCCACAAATGTTGCGACTCAGAAAGTCATAATTGATTCTTTACCCCTGCAGCTCCTTCACCAGCTCGTTGGCCGTCGGGCGATGCGCCGGATCCAGGGACAAACACGCCAATCCGACCTTCTTGATGCGTGGTGGGCAGTCCTGAGAGAACGTCGGACGCAACTTCCCAGCCATGACGTCCTGCAGGATCTGGAACGGCTTCGGTTTGCCTCCGTTCTCCGTGGCCGCGTCCGAGTACGGGATCGCGCACGTGTCCAATTCCGTGAGGACGACGCCGAACGAGTAAATATCCGCCTGTTCCGTGTACCTCTTTCCCTCGAGGATCTCCGGAGCTGTCCAGTACGGCGTCCCCACTCCTGCGGTCATTGTGAGGTCGACGGTGTCACGACTCACGCCAAAGTCAATCAGCTTCGGCGACAGTTTGTCCGTTAATAGGATGTTGTTGGACTTGAGGTCGCGATGGATGAGAGGCGGCTCGCGAGCGTGCAGATACTCGAGCGCCTGGGCGACGCCGATGGCCATGTGGATTTTATCTCGCGCCCATGACAAAAGATCCGCGTTCTTCTGCAGATAATCCTGCAAGTTGCCCATGGGGAAGAACTCGAGCACCATCGTGAGGTTGTTGAGGCTGTTCCAAGCCACACCGATGAACTCGACGATGTGCGGGTGCACGAGACTGGCACTAAGTTCGATCTCGGCAGCGAAAGCCTGCACCTTCTCGGCCTTTTGCTCTTTGGTTTGCAGCAGCCGCTTGGCCGCCACCTTCTGTCCGTTGTACTCGCAGACCCAGACTTCCCCCGACGCTCCCTTGGACACTGCTCTCTCCAATACGAGACTGTCGTACGGAATACGTTTGCCCCGAAGGTGCTCGCTGTCCAGTAGAATCTTCAGCGTCTTGTTGGATCCTGCACTCTCGTAGTGGTGACTCGACAGAGTGGAGCCCTGCGTGGTCAAGCCAGTAGGTCCCAGAGCCATCTCCGGCGTACCGATAGCCAAATACTGGTCCGTTTCCAGGTCGAAGCCAGGATTTGGCGATTTCTGCGTACTCATTTTCGTCTTCCGTTTCCAGAAGAACCAGCCGAGAATCGCTCCAACGACGACAAGAACTCCCAGAATGATCGGAATTAGCAACAGTTTGTCGAACCCCGAGCCTTCACTGAATTCTTCTTCCAGCCACGTCGTCACCCACGCACTCCCAGTGGGTATTGTCGTGTTTTCCGCCATGAAGTCGTCTGTGAATTGATCTCGTCTGGCGCAGGGAAAACTCACTGCACCGAATTCACCGGTATCGGGACATTGGCCCCACGCAGCTTCATCTGCGCTCGCGACCGTGTGGACGACGTAGACGGAGAACTTTGTGGCCCCACCGAACGCCGCAATGTCCTCGGACCACGCGTGATCTCTCAATTCAATTTGCGGTGCCACGTCGGGGTCCCCTCCATTAGCCCACATGTTCCCCAGGTACGTGTCATCACCCGAGTCTTCGAAGACGTCTATCACACAGTGCGAAGTATTGAGCATTTGATATCCAGTGCAAGTGCGAGAGTAATAGGCCGTGATGTCGTTTGGTTGGGAGCAATTGGTGAAGGTACACTGCACCCCCGAGACTTCCCACTTGGGGATGGCGATGTTATCCATCGTTCGGTTGTTCATGGGGTAGACCTGCACCGGTATATTCCCCGGTGCAATGGCAAAGCCAGTGTCCCACAGGACTGCGCGTTGGACGAGTCCAGGAAGAGAATTGAAATCGACGTTGATGGCGTCAAGGCGGTCGGTCACTGCACTAGGAACCGCCGTGAGTTCCACTTGCTTGTCGCTGGCGCCTGCTTTGTGGCGGATCCAGAGCTGCTTGGCAATGTCCGAGTCCGAGCCATTGAAGACGTAGTCGGACGAAGAGGACGGGAGCGAACTGGAGGAGGAGGAAGTCTCTTCCAGGCTCCGGAACGTCATGGTGTGAGCTTGAGCGAGAGGCAAAACGACTGCGAGCAGCACCGGGAGGTTAAAAGTCGGCCGCATCGGCCTACGCATCGCGAGGCAAAAGCCGAAATGATGTCAAGTGGAGGCCCCGACTGGAAAATCGTTGGTCGAAGGCGCGACTTGACGTACAGTTGGCGTAACGGGTCAGTCGTGAGATATCACACGATGTACCCATTAGTAACTGAAGGTTGAAGAGCTGTTTAAATAGTGTTAGTTTGGTTTGGACAGCTTAGATAAAAACATGATTGAAAAACAATACGTCGGTATGCCGCTAAACTGAATCTTGAATGATTACAGATGGACCGAGCAGACTCATCACTCTCCAACTGTCGGGTCTGCTGTTCGAAGTGCGCCAAAATAGGTTCAGGCAAAGGTCCTTTACCGGTCCTGCCGAGCCGTCGGGTTCTCTTCGGTTAAAACGTTCTGGAGAAGCGTTTCAAAGCAAGACGCTTCTCCACAGGTTCAGGCTGCTGCAACGACCAGCGGTTCACTTCACCGGCCACCGATGGCTTAGATCAACGCCCTGAGCAGCGATCCGTTGGAAAAAAAAAAACGTACGTGGAAAAACTTTTTGCAGACTCAGGTTCACTCTTCACTCGGCTTTCTCCTATGAAGTATCGACGCCTTGCAACCGACGACCCGCTGCTGCCCACCAACGCCACGTTCTTCGCCTTCGATGGCACCAACTCGGACCTGGCCAGACAGTTGTATCTGCGCGCCAAAGCCGGTGGCTCAGCCCCGACATACGCCAACTTGGCTCTACCAGACGCCGTTCAGGAACGCCTCAACAGCCTCAATCTCCAGTGGGATGAGCTCCCGGGCATCGCCCAGCGCGCCCTGCTGTGGGACTCTGGCTTCGTCGTCACGTACGACAACAAGGTCGTCCAGGTCTGGACCGTCGGCGGCCACTCCATGACGGACTTGGCCGTGCCGATGTCCCAGTTCAACGCTGTGGGCTGTACGGAGTTGAACTGCACACATCCCGTATTCGACGACGTCTCGAGCTTCAGTAATTTGCTCTGCAACGGCCAACAAATGCTCACGGCTGCTCGCTGTGTCGTTGAGGATTTCGAAGAAGGCAAGATCCACCTCGCTATGTGGATGACCGGCGGCAACCCTGAGGTCGTCCCAATGCCTCAGATACGAAAGCACCAGTGGATGGATAACAGTACCAACACCTCATACGTTGTGGCTGCTGTCCACACGGTACAGCTGGAGCAAGAAGCAACGTACGGTGTGTGTCCGACGGTCCAACAGAACGGAGGCTATGGGTCTTTAGTGTTGCCGTGTTACCTGGAGTCCGACATCTCAGAGGGGGTCCGAGCAGCAATGGAAGAGGTGCAAGGCTCACCCTGGCTGTCTCGTTGGCTAAAAGAAGACTATTCAGGGTCCAAGTCATCATCAGCGACTTTCAGTAGTGGGGGCTTCAAGTTGGCGTTGGTCGCTCCTATCGCTGGGGTGTTACTGGTAATCGGTATTTTGGCTCTTGTTGTGCTTGTGAAGAGAAAACGACGGAACGTCGAAGCGGATGCACTTGAAAACTCCCTCATTGGCTTAGAGACGTGCCGACCGCAGAGTTTTAAAGAGGACGAGCCGCGTGAGAGCGACTTTACTATGGACACGTCAACTCTCGCCGACACTACGTCGGTTTCTCATCGAGGCGTCGACAAGACCATCAAGTTCTTGCCAAGTTCCAGTTCAGCTAGTGACTTCGATTCCGGATCGAATTCCACGCTGCAGATCCTCCTCAGAAGCGAATTCCTGGTTGGTAAACGTATTCCCTTCGACAGTCTTCGATTCAAGCAATCTCTCTCGAAAGGAGCGTGCGGAGAGGTGTGGCTGGTCGAGTTTGAAGGCCAGCAAGTGGCCGTCAAGCGGCTGTTACAGGCTAAAACTCACCGAGCTGATGAAGTGGAGGAGTTCGCACAGGAGATTGAGCTCAGCGCCAGTTTGATCCACCCGAACATCGTCACGTTCATTGGCGTCGCGTGGAATAGCCTCAACAACTTGGTGATGGCGCTCGAGTTCTTCCCCACGGGAGATCTGCAGGCGTATTTAGCCAAGAATTCGGATTTATTATCCTGGTCTCGAGACAAAATCCGTATTGCTGTGGGCATTAGCCGTGCGCTCGAGTATCTGCACTCCCGGTCACCTCCTTTGATCCACCGCGACCTCAAGTCGAAGAATATCCTATTGACCGATCAGTTGGAGGCAAAGTTGATTGATTTCGGTGTGAGTCGCATTCGACAGGAGCACTCGATGACTGCTGGGGTCGGCACGCCGTACTGGACAGCACCAGAGATCCTGGAAGGCAAGAGATACACGGAACAGGCGGACCTCTACTCGTTTGGAGTGGTCTTGTCGGAATTGGACACCGGAAAACTTCCTTACCACGACGCCTTGACGTCTGAGGGCAAGAAACTGAAACCGTTCCAGATCTTGACAGACGTCATGGCAGGGATGCTGCGCCCCAGCTTTTCGGAAGAATGTCCGTCCAGGATCCGGCGTATTGGCGTCGCGTGCTGCCAACACGACCAGTCTCGACGACCTACTGCAGCACAAGCAGTGGCAATGCTGCAAGGAACAGGTTAAGAAATCTGGATCCATTTAGGATTTACAATCTATTATTTAGTCCTGCTGGAGCAGCTTCTGGACTATTTTTTGTGCAGTCGGCCGTCGTGCTGCATCCAGTGCAAGACACGCCAAGCCAAGACTTTTGATGCGGAGAGGACAGTCGTGGGAGAACGTAGGGCGCAGTCGACCTGCCATCACGTCCTGTAGAATGTAGAACGGCTTCGGCATCCCACCGTGCTCTGTCACTGCGTCACAATACGGAGCTTTGCCCGTGTCAAGCTCCGACAATACCACGCCGAACGAGTAAATATCTGCCTGCTCACTGTATCTTTTGCCTTCCAGTACTTCCGGCGCCGTCCAGTAGGGAGTTCCGACCCCCCCAGTCATCGTAAGGTCATTTTTCTTTCCTCTGCTCACTCCAAAGTCGATGAGCTTTGGTTTCAAATCATTCGTCAGTAAAATATTACTGGACTTGAGATCGCGGTGGATTATTGGCGAAGAGCGTCCGTGTAGATACTCGAGGGCTTGCGCAATACCGAGAGCCACGTTGAGTTTGTCTTTCGACCACGATAATAATAATACATTCGCCTTGAGATAGCGCTGTAAGCTCCCCATCGGCAAATACTCCAGTGCCATCACTAAATTGTTCAAAGTGTTCCAAGCCACACCAATAAACTCCACAATATTTGGATGGACCAGACTGGCACTCAGCTCGATCTCCTCTGCGAACGCCTGTACGTGCTGGGCCTTCTGGTGTTTCGTCTGTAACAGCCTTTTCACCGCTAGCTTTTGCCCATTGTAGTCACAGAACCAAACTTCACCCGAAGCTCCTTTTGAGACTGCTTTCTCAAACACGAGACTGTCGTACGCCAGGTGTTTCCCCTGTAGATGCTCACTTTTAAGTAGGATCTGGAGCGTTGTATTGGATCCGGCACTCTCGTACTGCATCGAAAGAGTCGAGAGCTGAGAACTTAATTGGCTAGTCACCATCATAGGGCGAAGGACCATATCGGGTGGGCCTCCGCCCCAATAGTGACAAGTCGAGTTGAAGTCGTAGTCTGCAGTAGCTGACGGGGCTCTCTCCGCCTTCCTCTTCCCTCTGCCCCTCCAATAGAACCAGCCGACCCCAGCCGGAAGAAAAACACCCAGGAGGATCGGGATCAATAGAATCTTGTCGAAACCTGAACCTTGTGCGAATTCTTCCTCCAACCACGTCGTTACCCACGCACTACCAACGGGTACACTCGTGTTTACAGCCATGTACTCGTCCGAGAACTGGTCTCTTCGATGGCAGGGGATCGTCAACGACGCGTATCCGGACGGACATACGTCCCACGCAGGATCATTTTCATTCGAGACTGTGTGCACAGCATAGACGGAGAAGGTGACATTCCCTCCAAACACTTCAATGTCCTGTGTCCACGTGTGGTCTCTCAGTCTCAGTTCGGGGGTCATACTGGGATCTCCTCCTACCGACCACATCATCCCCAAGAAACTACCAGCCCCCGAGTCTTCGAACAGATCCACGACACAGCGAGACGCGTTTAGGATCTGGTACCCTGTGCAGTACTGGGTGTAGTAAGCTTCCACTTCGTTCGGCTGCGAGCAGTTGAGGAACGTGCAGTCCACATGGGCCACGTCTGCTTTGGGGATGGCAATATCTGCCATACTGTAGTTGTTCATAGGCCACATCTGCACTGCATCGTTGTCCGGAGAGATCGCAAAGCCGGTGTCCCATAGCACAGCACGCTGGACGAGACCTGGGAGGTCCTGGAAGGCGAGATTGAGTGGCTGAAGACGTCTCGACACAGCGGTGGGGACGGAGTTGAGTTCCACTTGAGCTGCCGAATCCCCAGCTTTATAACGGGTGTAGAGCTGTCGGGAGATATCGGAATTTGGGCCATCGAAGACGAACGACGAGCTCGAAGACGAGGAGGACGAGCGTTCGTCCTGCAGACTCCGGAACGTGATCGTTTGGGCGCCGATGCACCCGCAGCTCGCTAAGATCAGCCCGAGACGAGAGAGTTCGTTCATGTGGACGGAAATCTCGGAATGACTTGGAGCCATTGATGCCGACAAGCGACTCGCAGCCGACGAAGAGATATCATATCTGCATTCCCACGTTGCAGTTCCACTGGGATCCCGCGTAAGTAGTACTTACTAAGTACGCCGTAACGGCCTCACCGATATATATCACCGAATTCACATTTTAGCAATTCCTATTGATTGGCCACAATTTTTTATTCGAGTAGCACACCACTCAGGTGCGTAGAACGCACCTGAGGTAAATCAATCGATATTCAAAGTAAGCGCTCGAACCTGGTGACCGACACCTACTGTTCCTGCTTCGAGAAGAGAACGCCATTCAGCTGTCACCAAAGAGCTGCACGTGATTAGCTACACTGAGCACTGGATGACATCTGTAACTGCAAGCCAACAGCACCGGAGAGGAGGAAATGAGGAATCGAGACGTAAGGTCTGCGATAGCCATCGAGCGCGCGACACATGTATTTGTTGGACACAGCAAGCTGTATTATTCCTCCCTCCGCTTCAACTTGCCGAGCTGGATATCCCAATCCGTTTCCTCCCACGGAGCCTCTGACGGAATTATGAAGTCAATTGGAACATCGCAATGGCCATGCACCTCCTCAAACGTAGTAAGCATCGGCTCGACACGTTGATCCCATCTTTTCTGAATAATCAGAAACTCGAAGCCTAGTGCCGCCAAGAGATCAACACTTCGAGCAATCTGGTCGAAATAGATGCTGTAGTTGTGGATGTTATTGACAATGATTCCGATCGGAAGGTCGTGCGACTTCTTAGGCCACGGCGTCGTACACGGCACCACAAATTTTTGTGGGATGTGGCCATGACCATTCTCCATTTTGAACGTCTCTAATGCCGGGAATATACGGTCGTTCCACTTTGCCCAGAAATGATCCCACACAAAGTCCAGTCTCTTCAGTACATCCGCGTCACGAGCGGCTTGTTTCACATAAAACTTTTGCGTTCGCATGTTGTTGACAACACAGCCCAAGCGCAATCCTGCCGCAG
>LGSM01000216.1:0-51631 GCA_001314345.1 Phytophthora multivora | reverse complement strand
TAATGCGTAACCCGTAGTCTTGGTAGCGGTAATCCACTTGCACGTATCCGCCATCGAATACCGGTAGCAACATGATGAGGAAGAGCACGAGGATCACGACTCGCTGCACCGTCACTTCGCCCATTTTACTACCGACTTTGCTCTCCTTTAGCTCCTCCGTGGGCTCCTTGGCGCTGTTCTTCCACTTGAGGATCTTGACCACTCGAAAGAGACGCACAGCCCGCACAACACGCACAATGCGTCCAGCTTTACTACCGGCCTTGGTCGCCTTGCTGGCCTTGATAGCGGACGAGCTCGTGTTGGTGCCGATGATCTGACCCCAGATCCAGCCGATGTCCGGCAGCACGGAGAACGTGGCAATGAGGTCCAGTAAGAAGTAGAAGCTCAAGATGTAGCCTGGTTTAGCATAACACGAAGCAAAGAACTCGAACGAGAAGAGCACGAGGCAAATGGTGGCTAAAGAGTAGAAGCCGTTGTCTGCCGAGAGAGCAAACAACGACAGGCGGATGTCGTCTCCGAACAGCGCGTACACCGTCACGACGAGCATCATGACGGTGAACCACTTGGAGTCCAGCAACCCCAAGACCGCGCGCTTGCGGGCTTCCTGTAGTGCCGCTTCTTGTGGCGTCAGTTGTTTTTGCCATAGAAGAAACGGGAACCGGCGAACTTGAACGTTCGAGCCGTTCACCGAGTTGCTCGACGGCACTTTCTTACTGATCCCGACATTTGTGGGGATTTTAGGTGTTAAAGTGGAGTCTGGATTCGGGTTTTTCAGTGTCACCTCGGGGGAAACGCGGTGATGACCGCTGCCAGCGCCACCGAGCATACTGGATGCTGCTGCACGTTGTAGTTGAGTTGCTGCGGTTGAAGAGTGAGCGGAAAACTACCGACAGTGCAGCCTACCGGTAGTCGTTTCGCTTCCACATCGAGTTTGCCAAGATTAGATCGGTAGGAATTAAACGACCGAAACTTTTCCATTATTTGTTAGCGTTAGGCAAAATTCGGGAAACACGAGAAGATCATCTGGAGGCACAAGTTTCGACTACCGAAGCAACGGTCCGCCCTCCCTCCAGATGGAGTCCATCTGCTTTGAGCGTGCAGACACCAAGGTGGGACCATGTTCTTCACTTCTTTCCGCCAGTTTTTGCGTGTTTCGCGTCGTGGTCCACGAGTCGTGAAGCCGATCGATGCATCGAGGAGCAACAAGTTGCGTCGCTCTTTGGCTCCAGTTGCAACTTGCAACTTGCAAGGCTTCAGAGCACGACAGTCGCTGGAAATCAGCCACCAATCGGGAATTTCTAGTTGCCAAGTGCAACTTGCGACGAATGATGGTGTACATGTAGGTGTATATCGCGGGCACATGCATATCGCTACGATCCACACCGCACCGCAACGCAATTGATTGTGACTTAACACAACAGGAAGTGCCATCCGCGGGCTCCAGTTGTTGTCGAGAAATGCAAGCTATGCCTCCTTCGCCGGTAGTGACGGCATCGTTGACGCTCGTTTCCTTTACAAAAGACGATGGGCGACGCGGATGCTGCCTGAATACGTGTAACGATGTCCGATCTGTCGCTAAAGCAAGCCAAGCCATCACGAGTTTGGGTGCAGTCGCCACGGTGATTTAGGTGCAAAACAGCGAGACATACCTTGACAACTTGCCAGTGGCAACTTGCCAGTGGCAAGTCAGCAATAGAGCTGACTGGTTGCTGTTGCATCACGGCGATCCTTTCTCTCGGTGAAGCGTTCTGAAGGCAGCAAATTGCTGCAATCCGTGATGAGTCGGTCGATCAGCGAAACCCTATGACAAGTGTCCCAGCCGCTGCTCGCGAAAGAAACCAGTCTCCAGTGATTGCGGCTAATGATTGCCGACGCCTTTGCGTTCCTAACCCCCTCCACATTTGCCAACGAAAGCACGAAGAGAGTCTCGTAGAGTCTCTCTACACATTAGCACGACAACTTGCAAGGTTGCAGCAAGTTGCCTTTGTTCCGTCGTCAAGCTGCCAAAATGATTTGCATGGAGGACCCACTTATCCCCTAGCCCAACTTCGTTGCGTCTCCTTTCTACCCCATTTTGTATCGCCCCCTTTTGAAAGCATCAAGCTGTGGCAAAGCTGCAGCGAGAATTCCTCGCCGCGCCTCTAACATGTTGCCATCACCAGCTCCAAAATACACACATCCGCTTGTGCCAACCCGGCGCAAATGGCACTGGTAAAACAGGAGCGGGCCACGGCGACGAGACACACCGCCACCTGTAGCCGCAGCGCCATCATAGCGCGCCATCTGCGCGGTCGTTTTCGACGCCTGTAACACACCTATCGTCTCTTGCGCCCTCCCTCTCTGCAGAGCTCCACTCTGGGTTAAGCTACAGTCACCCAGTTAGTTTGCAATCTGCCGCCTCGCGCGCAAGTCCACCTATGCTTCCGCCCCCGTCCGCGCAGCTCGGCGCCTTGAGCTGCGTCGTGTGCGGCCTCGACGCGGACCCGCGCGCGCCCGCCTTCCTCATCGAATGCCACTTTTGCGGCCGCTGGCTGCATGGCGATTGTGCCCAAATCAGCGAACAGGACGCTCTGCTTGTTGCTAAATTTGCCTGTGTCGATTGCCAACAACACGGACACGAAGGTGTTAAATACGGTACGGCAAGAAGGAAACTTTAAACACTTTGCCACATGCGATAGCAACATCGTGTTAGGCAAAATCTTTGGTTGATTTTTTTTTTTTTCCGTTTTTAATACAACTAACCATATTTTTATTGCATTTTTTTTTATTCAGAGCCTACTAACACCGCATTCAACGCCAACGTCATGACCTTCTCGCCTCTACCTGTTCATTTAGGAGGATATGCAGCTTCCTCAACTCCAGTGCAGCTCCGACACAAGAAAAGTTCGTCAGGTTTCCGTCGACTATTGGGTGCTGCCGTGTACGCTCGGTCCGGGGTGCATTTAGTTCCGTTTCATGACGTCCAGCCTTCATTTCTGCAACGCCATGCGCTCGAGGAGCCGGTGCTTATAGCAGGTAACAGCCACAGAGCTGCAGGTCTCGAAGAAGCTTTTCCGGTGCTCGACGCTGCCGCCATCGCCGACTTATTGACAGGAGACCGAGAGGTGCGAACCGTTGACGTTGCCACACAAACGAGGCAACAGTTGACAGCTCCAGCGTGGCAGACACAAGTCGCAAGAACGACCGAGTCTAACCAGCAAGACGAAGAGGACGTTGCACTGCTGGCCAATGCTGAGTTCCGATTGCAACAGACTTCCATGCAGTTGAAGGTTGCAGCGCCGATAGCTGTGACACAAGTAAATTGGAGCTCTGTGATGGAGGCCACCAATGGCGAAGGGAATGCGACTGGAAACGCAACGAACAGCAACGTTTTCGGTGCATTCCTCGAGGCGAACGCGTTCCTGGATTTCACACTAGCCCCCGGCGGTCAATGTACGTGGCTGTCAGTGTCGGCCGGTGAGCTTTGGGTGTATCTGATCCCTCCGACCTCCGCTGCTTTTGATGCTTACCGAGATTGGAAAAGCGATCCGGACTTTGCGACTGCGTTTTTGGCAGAACGGGCGGAAAAGTGCATTAAATGTGTCGTGAGTGCTGGTAGCACGTTGCTGGTGCCGGCTGGCTGGATGTTCGCACGCTACGCTGGCGGTGTACAAAGTTGCTCGATCTTCCACGGCTTCTTTGCGTGCACGTCGGCAATGGAAGGGCAACTGGGGGTGGTGATGCTTGAATTGCAGCACGATGCACTGGCAGAGCACTGGAAAGAGGCGTCGTCTGGATGGCTTACGCTGGATGCAAATGTGCAGCTCTGGACAGCAGTTTGCTACTACGTCCGCCAGCTCCTCATGGCCAATAACGGCATGAACGCGCAAGTGAGCGACTTGGATCGGCGCGCGTTGCAGCGAGCGTTTCCTCGTTTAAGAGAGTGGAGTGCTCTTCCTGCATCTCTCAAGTCAGTGAATGGCATCACGTGGACTCCGAGTTCCCAGAGAGAAGCGCAAGCAATTGTGGGTCGTCTGGAACAGGCCCTTGCTGCCACATGCCTTCCTACCCACAACTTGGATGACTTACAGCCGACCTCAGGCTTGGGAAATGACAGCAAACTACCCCCAATCTCGCCGAACGAGGCCACGTACATTTACTCGGCCGCGTCAATCCCTGACTCGGTGAATTCCCCATGGGGGGCGGCTACTACTGGCTTCGACAGCTCCAGTACCAACAACTTCAGCTCGTCAGCGCCAATGTGGTCGAACTATGATCCAATGCAGCAGCAGCAGCACCATCAACCTGATCATCTGGTCATATCGACGCAGAACCAGCCTTACCCCAGCAGTGATCCAAGCTTCCAGCAGCATTCACCCAACCAGAACTTACCGGGATATGGCGCGGAGTACGGGTATTTGTCGGGAGGTATGAGCGAAGGCTTCATGGCGACTTCAAATCAACATACTCTTGGTCTGGAAGGCCTTGGGTCGCTGAGTGGAGTAGCGTCACATCCACTAAGTAGCCCCTTGACTCCCTCCGTAGCGGCCACGGGCTTCCAGCAGCCGCGTCTGGACAGCAATGGGAACTACGTGGACATGCTGATGCGCCACCGAGCGTCATGCCATCGATGTGGCAATTTGCGAAAGAAGAACGTTCGCTGTCCAGTGTGTCCCCACATTTTCTGCGCCAAATGCGCCGAGAAGATGATCGAAGAGCATGGCGAGCGAATCTTTGAGAACGGGTGTCCAGTGTGTAAGGAATTGTGCTGCTGTGGCAAGAATCGAACGACGAATTGCACACGCAAGTTCCACTGCTACAAGAAGTGTCCGTCGACCAAGCGGCCTGCGTCCGGATAAACAGACAAGTAGATCGTGCAGTGTGCTTGTATTTAATCAACCATGGGGAGCTCCCACATTCGCCTTGTATTACGCTCGTCCGCTACGTGTCACGTGCGGCCGGAGCGCAGCAAGTGAGATGAGCAGAGCCTCCTCGGAACGAATGGTACGACTTCCCTGTTCGGGACAAGTGTTGACCCACATGTCAAAGAGCGTGTTCGAGTCTTCGCCACTCACTGGGACCTTCTCGTCAGCATCCACGCATTCCTCGATACCAGCGACTCCACCAAAAACAATAAGAGCGTGGCGGAATTTAGGCAGCGAGAAGTCTCGGTCGTCCACTGACATGTTACCACGCTCGGACGTGCCCACCTTGAGGTCGTAGCCGCCAGGGAACGGAGAATCCGTCCACACGTTGCTCAGTGACGGTGCAAAGCGAGTCGTGTATCCCCAGTACACTCCAAGCTGCTCACGAGGTTCTGCTGAAGATACCAGTTTACCCACCACTAACAGAATATAAACAAAAATGTTAGCCTAAAAAAAACAAAACGAGAAAAATATATCCAAGCAGTTCGTACTTTTCTTCTTGAAGTCCTTGGACGCTTCGTCAATCTTCACAGTCACTCGGATACCCGGTTGGATCCTCTTGTCCACGACAACTTCCCTTTGGAGACCGACATACACATGCGAGCCTTCCTTCTCCTTCAGTGGCCTGTCCGTCACCACACCTTCACGGTACGCACTCCACTCCTGCGCACGCAGGTGGTGCGGGCAATCCAGCGGGTTCAACAGACCGGCACAGCTCAGATCCTGGTGCATAGGGAACAGAGCGCGTCGCAGATACTGCGGCGTCTCTAGATACTGCAGAATCCGAGCCATGAAGACGTGACAGTCGTGTGCGCGCTTTTTAGGTGCACCAGTGCTCACATTGTTGCCCAATTGATCGTCGAACACGACAATCTCATCCACTTGGAAGATCACAGCGGCTCGGGCCACTTGACCGGCCAAATAGGTCTTCAGTTCCTTCGTTTGGGCATTATCCAGGATGGAACCGGGGATGGCCATACTCAACGTGTAGGCACGTCCCTTGGTGGCCCTTTCAGTGGCCAATTGCTCCTGTTGCTGCTGTTTCTTGGCCGCTTCACGGGCTGCTTTTTCCTCTGCTTTGCGTTTCTTACGGGCTTCGCGTTTCAGTCGTTGGGCCTCTTCCGGGTCCAATTCGGCATCGGGAGAGTCTTCCGCGGGGCGTTTCTGGCCTGTAACATCGGCGGTGGACGCCGGTGAAGCCTCGGTGACGGGTTTCTTGACCTTCTTGACCTTTCGCACAGGTTTAGCGGCAGTGACGGCCGCTTGGTGCAACGTGGCGAGCTCCTCGTCGCTGGACTCGCTGCTGATCATGACGCTTGGAATGTGGCAAACGTTTTACTGGAGACTAGCGTTTGATCAATTTTGACCAATGACGATGCAGCATTCATCAAAAATTGGTTTTTAAAAGGGCACTCATTTTACAATTTATCTACCAAAATCTGTCAAATTCTACCGCAAATGAAAGCGTGCACGCTTCAAGACATTCCCGGACAACAGTAACTTGGTCCAATTTGCACCACTTGCAAGTTGCACCGCTCTTGTTGGCAATCGGCGATGCTGATGGTCTTCTAGAATCTCAACGATGCTGATCTGGTTGTGTTGGGTGGCGTACGCTAAGGCGGTAAACCCAGCACTGCACGTTCGACTGATATCTGCATTCCGATCCAGCAGGAGATGCACGGCGTTAACGTGCCCTTCACACACAGCAACCATGAGAGCTGTTTTCCCCACGTCGTCACTTAAATTAATATCTGCTCCATTCGAAAGCAGCAATTCAATCCCTCCGCATAAATCGTACTCCGCCGCCGCAATCAACGCGGTTTTCCCCGTATCATCCTTGGCGTTGACGTCTGCCGTGCACTTTAAAAGGAGACGTACCATGTCCTCCGTCCCCATTAAAGTCGCTTGTATCAGTGGCGTACAACGGTAGTCATCCGCCAAGTCCACCGCCGCACCGCGTTGAAGAAGCAGAGCAGCCACACTAAAATGATCTTCGTTCACTGCAAGACGTAGAGGTGTCTCCCCCCACTTGTTCTGGGCGTTTATATTGGCCCCACGATCCAGCAGGAGACGAACCAAATCTTCTTTCCCGTTGCCGGCAGCGTGAGCTAGCGGAGTTTCTTCGTTGATTCGGTTCAGAACTTCGATCTCCGCTCCACGATCCAAGAGAAGAGAAGCTACTGCACAGCTTCCAAGGAAAGCTGCGCGATGAATCGGAGCCCACCCAGCTCCATCAACTGCTGCAACGTTCGCCTCGTGATCAAGCAAAAGACGGACCAGTTCCTGACAGCCTCTGGAAACAGCACACGTTAGTGGAGTCCGTCCTTCTCCAGCCACCAAATCGATCTCAGCGCCATGTTCCAACAGCAAGGAAGAAGCATCCAGTCGATCCGAAGACACCGCGTAAGTAAGAGCTGTCTCTCCGAAGACATCGTGGGCGTTCACGTCCGCGTTCCTCTCCAGGATACAGCGAAGAACTTGCACGTTGCTGTTGAACTTGGCTGCCACCATCAACGCAGTGCACTCTTCATGGCCTCGTACGTTAATGTCCTTCGCTCGTGCTGCAGCCATTTTCACGTCATTTACACTGCCCTTCGCAGCGACTTCTAGTAGCGAAGGGCCCCTTTTATCCATGGCTTTCGGCATCTGCACCATCGTCTGACGACCATTTCCTGTCATTTGGTGCGAGTTTTGACTTAGAGGCATGCTCAGCGTCTTCCTGAGCTCTGATAAAGCAGCATCTTTCGGCACTGCAGCTGCATCCAGTAAGGTCTTGATAACAGCGACGCGTTTCTCTTCCAAGGCGACAATCAACGCTGTCCGTCCGTTCTTGTCCTTCTTGTGGATGTTTGCGTTATGACTTAGAAGTAAAAGCGCGATAGAATCATTTCCCTGGACAGCACATTCAATCAGTGGAGTCACGTCGTTATGATCAGCAGCATTCACGTCTGCACCGCGGTCAATAAGCAGCGAAACCATATCGAAAAGTCCAAGGGAACAAGCATACAGCAGCGCAGTCTTTCCGGTCTCATCGTCCACATTCAACCCCGCCCCATGGTCGAGAAGAGTCCGAGCAGTGTCCAATTGGTTGCGTTGTACGCATTGAATCAATGCCGTTCTCCCATGACAATCCTTTTCGTCAATATTAGCGCCTTGTTTCCGCAGAAGTTGCAGCAAATCAACGTAACCCGCTTCAGCAGCGAGCAGGATTGCAGATGCTCCATCGGAATCAAACCCCTCAATACCAACTCCACAAGAGATTAACTCTCTGGCAATGTCGACCCAACCGTGTTGAGCTGCAAGCATCAACGCCGTCCGACCACGCTTGGTAGCAGCATGGATATCCGCTTTGTGGTCGAGAAGGAGCCGTACAACATCGAAATGCCCTTCAGAGACCGCCAGTAGCAGCGGTGCATTCCCGTGTTCATCCTGGCCGTTGACATCCATATCATTATCCAGAGCAACATGGAGTTTCTCGATATCTCCTTGTCGGGAGGCAATTGCGAGAGCACTGGAGCTTTTGTGTCGGAATTCTTTAAGAACCATAACAACCGCTGTGTAGCCTTCACGTTCTGCATACCCCAAAGCTGTCCGACCATGTCGATCACGTGTAGTGGCATCAGCATGACGTTCCAGAAGCAATTGGACGATCTCCAATTGATTCTCAGCAGCAGCAAAGATCAGAGCAGTTTTCCCATCGCAACTGGATAAATCGATCGCAGCGCCATTGTCCAGCAGCAGAATAACGAGAGAAATGCTGCCTTTTATCACTGAAGCGTGTAACGGTGTGAGTCCGTCTGTGCCGTGGATATCAATTGTCGCCTTGCTTTCCAGCAGAAGACGGACGATGCTTTCATGGCCGAATTGAACTGCCTGGCGTAAAGGAGTCCACTGGTTATTGTCTGCGAGATCAACCTGAGCCCCACAGTCAAGAAGGATACTGACAGTACCCAGAGCTCCCTCAGCTGCAGCAACGCCTAGAGGAGAGTGTCCTTCGTGATCCCGAGCGTTTACATTAGCGCCGTACGCTATGAGAGAGCGAACGGCTTCCAGGTGGCCACTTCTAGCCGCATAATACAACGGCGTCCAGCTATCTTGGTCGGTGAGATCCACACTAGCGCCAGCGTCAAGTAAAGCACCGACCACTTCATGGTGGCCCTCATTAGCTGCCACACAAAGCGCCGTTTGTTTCCACGCGTTCTGGGCATCGACTTTAGCTCCTTGTGTGATGCAGAAGCACACGATGGCTGTGTATCCGTCGTTGGCTGCAAGCATCAATGGCGTGTTGCCGTCATCGTCTTGGCATTCGAGGCTCGCCCCTTCCTCCAAGGCAGACCGTACCATATTAATATTCCCATGCAGGACAGCGTTCAAAACAGGCCAAGACCCTGTGCTTTCTCCCGGCTGGCCTTTATACTCCAGTAAAATCTTCTTGACGTTGGTCGAGTCTTGAGCGTTGGCTAAGTCTAGTGCCGTTCTGCCTTGTACATTGACTGCGCTAGCATCTGCATTGAACTCGAGAAGCAGGAGAACGACGTCGCTGTGATCCATCTTAGCAGCCTTCATAAGCGGCGTCCATCCATCCGTGTCGGCCAAATCGACAGTCGCTCCATGGTTCAACAGCACGCGCACGCTCTGTACATGTCCGTTTTGGGCTGAAAGACTAAGTGCAGTGACCCCGACACTGTTGCAAGCATTGACATTCGCCTTGCGATCCAGAAGCGCTTGCAGCACATTCTCGTGCCCAGCTTCGGCAGCCCACATGAGCGGTGTCCAGCCCGTCTTACTAGGTAGATCCGGTACTGCGTCATAGTGAAGCAGTAGACGGACGACACCTTCATGGCCGTCGCGCGCAGCAACGAGGAGTGGCGTCCACCCGTTTTTGTCTTTGGCGTCAACCTCTTTGCCTTTCTCCAGAGCGACCTTAACAGTAGCCACATTTCCCACAGCCGCTGCCTGTTGAAGCGAGACTTGGCCTCCCATCGCAAAGCCAGCACTTTACTCGATTGTTGTTTTCAGGTCGAAGTGCACCACGCCTCACCACGCAGCAGCCTAAAAATATGGCGTGGAAATGCATTTCCAGTCTTGGGAAAACCTTAAACGCTGTCATGGCCACGGGGGAAAGGAGACCGTCACGAATGGATGTAAAAACCATGTACCCGAACTTCTGCGCTGAGCAACGCAACCACCACGTCCAGGAGAACAGTACAATGGCAGTTCCTCTCAAACGAAGAGAAGGTTCCGGTAGGAGAGATAGGTTCGAGACGACGACTCGACCGCCATCACGGAGTGGACTGGTGCAGCTTAAGCAACGACTTCACCATAACCAAACCGAAGCAACGTCGACAGGACGGTCCAAGTCTGCTGCCCCGCTTGTTTTCCCGAGACAAGGCTCCAACCAGCACGACAGTGGCAACGGCGACGTGGCTCCAGGGTCAATGCCTTCTTCTCGACCTCCATCCAGGCAAGTCGCACTTCGTGGCGAGCTGAGCTTGACGTCTCCGGCCTGGGAAGATGACAATATCACTAGCACTGTGGGGATATCACCTCGGCTTCAACCGCTTCTGTTCCCATCTTCAGCTGGAAGTGCACGTTCACTGCTGGAGACTACAGCGACTGCGGATAGCGAATCTCTTCAGGGTCTTGTGATGAATGTCCGGCCTCGTACACGATACGCGAGAAGAGAATTGCACCGTCAGGGATCAGCGAAAACTCTAGCACGGATCTCCACGGCTCCAACGACATTACGGCAGTCGCTGGATGGATCGTCACTGATCAGTAGCCGCTCTTCAGGAAACTTGCTCGCTACAGACTCGAGGCGGCCTCCTAGTCGTCAGGCTGTCCAGATCGCGGTCGTTAGCACGGTTGAAGCTGTACTTCCAGGCATAGACGCCGATGATGGCACGGACGATGATGACGACACGAAATTCTTCCTGACGGAGTTAGAAGCAGCCGCACGCGCTGCTAGTGCGACAGCAGCGGCAAAACTGCGCGTCTTGGCTAGACACGTCACGCTAGGATCCTTCTTGCTCTATGGGAATCCGCCTGCCTTGGTGGCATCTATTCAGCACTTCACAGAAGCATTAAAATCCATCGAGCGCTCCCAAGAACACACAGTTTCCTTCAGATCCGAATCCCCAGCAAACCTGGCCTTAACTTCCTTGCTCTATCACCATCGAGGCGTAGCTCTGCGTGAACTTGTGGTTGCATCCGCTTCAAGTACGAGTAACGCTGCTACGACTTGCATCAAGCACGCCTTTGCAGCTCAAAGACGAGCACTTGAACTGGCGCAACGAGCCAGAGACCTTCGACTTCAAGCTCGAGCTGTGAAAGCGCTGGGCTTATTGCTGTTGGATGCGCACGCGTACGGGCCAGCACTCACCCACCAGCAAGAGGCGTTGCAAATTGCACTGGAAGACAAGGATCGAGAGCTGGAGGCCCGCGTCTACGCAAATCTGGGCAATTTGGCACTTGCCCAGCTGAATTTCGGCCACGCACTGAGCTGCCATCACCGTGATCTCCAGTTATGCTCGTCTAAATCCCTCGACTGCCGTCTGGGGCGCGCTCGAGCTCATCGGAACTTGTCCATCATCTACGCGAAACTCCATCGACGGAACCAGCAACTTAGCCACGAAAAGGAGGCGCGTATTGCTGCGTACAGCGACGGAGGCGCCTATTTGTACGACGTTGCGAATCATCCAGGCAACAGCGTCGGTAATATTTGCTTGCAAGCTTCAACAGATATCGACCCAGCACTTGTTGCTCTTGTCACGCAGAATCTCGCTGAAATCGTGCGTGGAGTAGCTGCTCACCGATCTCGAGAGGTTCGTCTGAATACCGACGAGGATTCGATCGTAGCCGCCTTGGAACAAGAGTGGAGCTCGGCTGAAGTGGACTTGGAGGCTGCCATCACCGCTGTGTCTACAGAAGCAGAACGACAAGCAAGGACGAACACCACACAGAATGTAGTTACCTCTTCCCTCAAGTCACCAACCAGAACGTCGCTCTCACGCCACGTTTCCATCCGAATCGACAATTACAACTCAATATTTCAACCACAGCCAGAAGCGTCAGTACAAAGCCAAGAACCGTAGAATATATACAACATCAAAAAAGCATTATATGGCCACAACCAACACCTTACTCCAGCCCGCAGAGACTCAGATCCGAGTTCAAACCGCCGTGAATCTCCTTGTTCTTCAGCTTCGTGCGTCGAGTGAGGAATGCGTCGAAGCCGTCCATCGTCTGCAGATCCTCTTTAGTCATGGGGTTCCCTTCTAAATTCATCACCTGCACCGTCGAGCCTTCTCCCAAGAGCTCAGCAGCAATTGACTGCTCTTTAGCCCCCGTCGAGCGCCCGACCAAGGTGTTCCGACGTGCACAAAGCACTTTGAGCTTCCCGCACCTGCTCAAAGCGGCTGGAAGCTCCGTGAGCTTGTTGTCGTCCACGTTGAGCTCCTGTAGCTCCTGCAGTTCGCCTAAGTTCGAGGGCAGAGCCTCCAGGGCGTTCTCCGACAGATCCAGCTCCTGTAATTGAGCTAGATTCAGTACACTGCGAGGCAAGGCACTGATTCGATTGCCCTTGAGCGAGAGCTTGAGTAGATTGGGCGGGAGCGGCTGCGGAATGTCCTCAAGGACGTTTCCGTCCAGTACGAGGGTCGTGAGCGCTGTAAGACCGGACAGATCTGGCAAGGAATCAAGGACGTTGGAGGACAACTTGAGCGTCTTCAGGGCCTTGAGGTCGTTGAACTGGGAGGGCAATGTACTGAGTTTATTGCCGGTGAGGTCCAGAGTGCGCAACGATGAGAGCTCCAGCAGCTCCGGGGGCAGCTGCTTCAGCTTGCTGCCGGGCAGAGCGAGCACGCCCGTGGCCGCCGCAGTCTTGAGCTTCTGCTTCTGTACACTGCGGTTGTTCTTGGGCTTGCTCTTGGCCTGTGCGTGGGCCTCGCGCGCCTTGGTCGCAGTGTTCCCCATGGCGCGATTTTGAGATTAATGAGAGAGAGTACTATGCCGAATCACTTACTAAAATTCTGGCATTACAAATCAGAATCTAGAAGTCATCTAGGAGCTGGAAGTTCCAGATAACAATTAGTGTTACTTCAAGTACTTCAACAGCAACCTTCAACTAACTTTTGCACTCTCTTTAGAAAATTGTAGGAATAGCTGTTCATTCAAATAAAAAAAATCAGGGCTTGGGCTTTCAAAGCTAGTGGCGTCTTACCTCGCTGCACAGGGTGAGGCCCCCCCCGAAACGTTTACGAGCCATCTGGGCTGCACGTACACGCATGTCTGTCTGCCTGCTCGACACTTGCTTCGTGCCTGTGCGCGACCGACCATCACTCCATCACTGATACAAACGTCACTTACTACAGTAGTCACCTTCCGTTCAACCCCTTGCTCTTTCCTCACCGCGCGATGTGAAGTGGTGCAATTGCAGAGTGATGCGTTCATGCGGCTTTCTTGAAGTGGTCGGCCGAGTCGAAGATCTTCCGCTCTGCGAGCTTGCGCTCCAGCACCAAATTGCGCGCAGCGGCGGCGCCCAAAGGAGCAGCGCTCTTGTCAAGGCCGTAACGATCCAGAGCTGCCGCCTGTGAGGCGTTGTTGGCTGTGGGATTTGGTTTTCCTGCACCCTTTAGTCCAGCATACCGAGCCGCCCGAGCGGCCAAAGCCGCCTGAGCAGCGTTAGCGACTGCAGGCTGCGCGAGGGTAGCAATCCGTCCACTCGGGGCCTCGGACAGCTTGATATGCTTCACCTGGTGATCGATACTCGCCGGCGACGCTCCCAGCGTGCCGTAACTGCCTGGAGTTGCAGGATTGGCTGCGACATCGGCAGGCACATCCGTTTGCTGGCCCTGTTTCTCCATGGCATAGTCCGCCGAGTCGAATCGCTTGCGTTCTTTCAATTTGCGCCGAATCAGCACGTGAGCAGCCGACAGCTTCCCGTAGTTGGATCCTAACTCAGTCTTCTCTTCTGCTACCATCTCCTCGTCCTGCTCCGTTTGTTTTTGCTGCTTCTCTAACAAATCACGTCGACTGGGCTTCTTCTTGTTCTCCAGAGCGCCGTATTTACCGGCGCGACTGGGACTCATACTGGCAAACTGCTGGCGTCTGGCGTTCACCGAAGTTGCACACGGAGAGCTGGCGGCCTCGTCCTCCTTTGACTGATCTGATTCACTGACGTCCTCCATGTTGGTATCTTCCATGTCTGAGGGCTGGTCACGCCGCGCCTTGGCCATCTGATAGTCCGCCGAGTCGAACGACGCCTTACTTTGTAGTTTGCGCTGAATCAGTACATTCCGGCCTTGTGCGGCTCCCCCCGGAGGTTCATACGGCGACGTGGGTGCATTGCGCTGCACGTTACGCTTAATAGACTTGGTCGAGTCGTTCATAGCATTGAAGAAAGCCGACTGCCCGATCTGAGCCGGAGAGAACGGTCGTTCACGGCGAACTCCACTCGACTGGGTCTCATTCTGAGGAGCCGGGGCTGGAGCTTGAGCTTGAGCTTGAGCTTGAGCTGGAGCCGGTGTCGGGGTCTGAGTCTGAGTCTGATACCGATTAGCTGCGCTCGCTGCAGCCTTCTTCATGGCTTCATCGGCCGAGTCGTAGCGCTTGCGCTCGCGTAGCCTCTTTTGAAGCAACACGTTACGTGCAGAGAGCGCGCCGCCGTCCTCCGGCGTGCCGCGGGCGTTATTTGGCGGCATCTGAGCACCGATCTGCAGGTCCATGGCGTTCCAGGCTGCGCGGTTGCTGCCGTTGAGCCGCGCCATGCCTCGAGCGGACGAGACCATGGGGTTGGCCGCGTACTGGCGGTAGTCCATGGCTGGGAGGAGCTGTATGTGCACTGAGCACACTTGTGTCACTTGAGATCCTTTGGCAAGTGAACTTGACAGTGAAGAGCAGCAGAGCAGAGCAGATCCGGCGAAAAGTCTATTTTTCGGGTCGAAATTTTCCGATTTGTTTTTGGAACAAGAAATGACTTGGGTTGAGTAAGAGCGTTTTGAAACGGCGCACTATTCTTCGGATTTTGCGGCATTTTTCCATCCGCACCGCTTCGACATGGGGCTAATTCTGGGGCTAATGGTGACGACACCTCGCCAGCCGCCAGGCTAAGAACAACAAGAAACCGCAAGGACTTATGGAGCTCGGGAACATGGCACGACGCCTGCGTCTCCGCCCAACGTTTGCTGCTGATGGTTAACGGGCTGCTAGCGGATCAGCTCCGAGCCAGAAGCCACTGGCTCCCGGGCTTGTCGCGTCGTGACTTCCCGCTTTAGCAAGCGAGCAGCAGAGCGATAGACATTGTCTATTAGACAACAACAACGACGACGACAGTGGTTCGACAGACTGGGCGGACTGTGTGTCGTGCACCGCTGGCCAGCAGTCGCCTCTGGGTTCTTCTCGCTGCCTTCTCCCACCTAAAGCCAGCGACGACCAGCCGATGCAACAGCGAGTTGCTGTCAGCAACAGGAATCCTGTCGGATGCCGCCGCTGTGCCACAGCCTGTGGCAGGTGAGCGCGATGCTTTAGGCAGCAACAAATCAGCGCTCCTGCTGGCCAGTCAAAGTTTGCTTCAACTTCAGTCACAAAAAGATCCGTTTGCGACAAAACCCAAAGGTCGCGGTGGTACAAGGTACCAATGAGGAAGTGCAATAGTACATGAACCTGTTTGCGGAGCCACTCGGGACACGCGTCGACACGGGCAGCTCGACAACGCTCGACCGTTTTCGCGTGCGGCTATACGTGTATTTGTTTCTCCATCAAAAGACGGAGACAAACCTCGACAAAGAGACGGAAGGAGACCCGCTCTAGAATTTCGCTGGAAGAAGCCACTACATGCACATGTGTAGCTAGCTGTAGCCATGTGACTGCTTCGCACATTTTGGTGGCTGTAGGCGGCCTGTCGCCATTGCACCCGTGTTAGTTATGGCTTACTCGCCGTCGGCGAGTCCCCGTACTTAGTGTTGTAGGGAATCCCTACTAGAGATATGTCGTTAGCATGATGCTTCGGTTCAACCGAGATCAGCACGGCATTCTTAGCGATCGTACATGTATAGAATATAATAATATACATGTACATGTACAGTTCCATATAGTCCAGGTGTATGTGCTATCAACACTCGGCCGTTTTCGGATATACCTGCATTTCTGCCATGTGTGCCAAGGTCAAAAAAAAACAAGGCTAACTTAAAACTTATTGAAAATAAACTACTTATCTTGAACAATATGCTTCAGTTTTGGCAGTATACGACCGCAGTCCTGACGATTACCTATATTCCCCCGACCATCACTGGAGCCAAACCCAACAGAACAGGAGCAGGTGCCCAGACTGTAATCGCAGTAGCCTCTGTTAGAGCAAACTGCGGACTCTTTCGTTCCCTTTTGACTTGCAGCTCCACCAATTGTCACTCCATTGTCAGCAGTGACAAAGCTTACTGCTCCACTCGACGTCGTTAGACCTGCGGAGATAGCTCGTAGTGGAGGAATATCGCCGTGGTCAACTGGGAAGGTAACGGTGATAATGTTAGCGCTTGCTGCAGGATCAGAGCACGCTATTGTTCCGGAAGAGTATTCCACGACAGGATCTTCAAACCCGAAGGAAGTCATGAGAATATCTCGAAATGTATCAACTGTGGCGTCAAAAGGAATGTCGATCGAGGTAGACGTGCGATACTGAAGACGAAAGACACCTCCAGTCGCAGTGCACATCAGTAACTGGATCTCGTCCACTTGATCCGATGTTACAGGATCGTCACCCTTTGCACAGGATCCTGTACGGGCAGGTAAGTGTTAGCAGTGCAACGATTTCGGCATAATACACACCTTACTCTTGCTGCAGTCGTAGCCTTCGTAACCTGGATCACACTTGCAGCCCAAAATGTTGTGGCGGTCGAATGTTTGCATGTTGTTTGGGTCTGTGCCGTAGTCAAACTGCAGTGCTGGCGAGTCTGCATCTGCTTCTAGCGAAAGCTGACGAATTGACATGCACTGTCCGTGACCATTGCATGCAGACTCCCCAGGGCATTTCACTACAGACAAAGCTAGTTAGAACAACTCGTACGTCCCTGTTCCAGACTCATTGCACTCACGAAACTCGCACGCGGCTCCCTGGAAGGGAGTATTACAGGAGCATTCACCAGTTATTCGGTCACAAAGGCCCGCATCAGAGCATTCTGTCCATTGGTTGTGAATGGTATTACTTGCTGACGGAGCAGTAAACCACGACGGTCCGGTTGGGCATTTTCCTGAATTCCACAATAATGTGTTAGTGGCATTCACTTGCGGATAATCGTACATTTCTCTCTTACGTGATGAACAATCGCCATTCGTCCATCCTTTCTCGCAAAGACACCTGAACGACGGTGAACCTGAGCAGTGGCCGTGGCCACTACAAGCAAGTTCGCCGATACAGGCTGAAATAGGGCCACCGTACAGGTTTTTGTCGTTAGCACAACCACAATCTCCTTTTGTGCCAGGATTTCCGTATCCATCGCTTGAGCGGTATCCTGGCATCGGATTAAGGAAGCATACGCATTGACCCGTTTCTAAAGCCATTGTTGAGCCGTGCAAATTAGTGCGCATCTATGAATTTTCAACCAGGATCAACACGTACCAAAGTTGCATTCCCCTCGATTGCTGCAAAATTCCCACTCTTTGGTGCCTGGAACTGACGTTCTCCCACCTAAAATGCCACCGGCAGAAGTTGCAAACACGGAACCACCTGTGAGGTAGACAACACCTTTGAGCGTTCCCAGGACTTTGATCGGTGCTTGTCTGATTCACCAAGCAAAACCAAGAATCAGTTACTGTGCATACACACACAAAAACTGCAGTCGTACGGTCCGAAATCCTGAGTAAACTCGATCATGACGGGGTTGGCGGTCGTACTGCTGCACACGGTCGTTGGTGCGCCTCCGAACGTAACTTTGACGACAGGAAGTGTCGGAAGCGTAGTCAATATTTTCTCCACGTCTTCCAGTTTAGCGTTGTATGGGATTTGTACGCCTTGCCCACTGTAATACAAGAAGAAGGACCCTCCAGTTCCGGTGCATTGCACAATTTGCACCTCATTCTTCTGTCCAGTTGTCAATGGGTCGTCTCCTCTCGGGCAAGATTCTGTTTTGTTATTCAAAGCAATTCAGTATCACAAATTGCAACGTGAATACAACAATAACCTCGTACTCAGCGAGCAATCATAGCCGTGGTAGCCTTTGCGGCACTTGCACCCGTAGATCATATCTGCATCCCATGCGGCCTCGTACAAAGCCTCCGTGCCCACCACATACGTCGCCGACAACTCTTTGAGGGACAGACATTGTCCTGCGCTGCTGCAGGCATCATTGCACTTCACTACCACCATCAAAACATGAAATATCAGCACGTAGAAGAATTATATCTTGTTGAGTATCTGCAGCACGTACTTCGTTGACACGCTGCGCCTACAAACCCTACGTCACACGTGCATTTACCCTCTTCGTAGTCGCACACACCTTTGTTGGAACATTCGACGGGGTAGTGCGCGTCGTCCGTCGCCCGTGCAGGAGCCACCCACGCTGGTCCCAGTGGACAGCGCTCTGCCATGACAATAAAAAAAGCTTCATTAAATATTTTAGCATTTTGTCATTGCAATTGTAAAACTTACTACGCGAGCAGTCGAAGCCAAAGTGTAAAGCGTCACACGCGCACAAGTTGCGCGTGTTGCATTTCCCGTGGCCCGAGCAGATCTTGTCGTTGTACACACCACGTGCACAGGCCGCGTCCACCGCTTCCGTCCCCAGCAGCAACAGCACAAGCACCTCAAGCGCCTTCATTTCCTGTACAGTCCGTTACACTGCAACTTCAACGTTTCAATCTTATATCTTCTTATTTTGTCATTTAGTTTTTACGTGTTCAAAAAGCGCATATAAACCTTCCGTAATGAACCCACCAATGGGACAATTTTTACACCTACAATTTCAACGTTGTCATTTAGGTTTTACAAATCCAAAACTCCTTTTAAATCTTTTCGTAAAAACGTTTTCAGTTTTTACAATAGACGGCCGTCCTCCATATATCCTGGGCCACACTAGCCACCATATCGAAGGGAGCTTAAACGAGCTCTTGGATCCTCCGTGTCTTTCCCCTCCCTTTGAGTAGCAGCCATGTCGATGGTCTTTGACGAGTACGGTCGCCCCTTCATCATCCTGCGGGACCAGGAGCAGAAGGAGCGCATCAAGGGCGTGGAGGCCATTAAGAGCAACATTCTCGCGGCGCGCACAGTCTCCAGTCTGCTGCGTACCTCCCTGGGGCCTAGAGGCATGGACAAGATGATGGTGAGTCAGGACGGAGACGTCACGATCTCCAATGACGGAGCCACGATCCTGGAGCAGATGCAGGTCGAGCACCGCGTGGCGCATCTGCTGGTGGAGCTCAGTAAGTCGCAGGACGACGAGATCGGAGACGGCACCACTGGAGTCGTCGTCTTGGCTGGAGCTCTCCTGGAACAGGCCGAGAAGCTCTTGGACCGTGGTCTTCACCCTATGAGGATCGCGGACGGCTTTGAAGAGGCCTGCGAGATCGCTGTGAAGCATTTGGAAGCTATTGGAGACGTCATCCAGTTCTCCGAGCAGGATTCGACTCCGTTGGTGGAAACGGCAATGACCACGTTGTCGTCCAAGATCGTCAACAAGTACAAGCGTCAGATGGCGCAGATTGCAGTGAATGCGGTCATGAAAGTGGCCAACTTTGAGACGAGGGACGTGAACTTCGACCTGATCAAGATGGAGGGCAAGGCTGGAGGAACTCTGGAGGAAACGGCGCTGATCAATGGTATCGTCATTGACAAGGACTTCTCGCACCCGCAGATGCCCAAGGAGGTGAAGGATGCCAAGATGTGCATTCTCACGTGCCCCTTTGAGCCGCCTAAGCCCAAGACCAAGCACAAACTGGACATTACCAGCGTCGAGGCTTACGAGAAGCTCTACAAGCAGGAACAGGAGTACTTCACCACTATGATCAAGCAGGTCAAGGACAGCGGAGCCAACCTGGTTATTTGCCAGTGGGGGTTTGACGACGAAGCCAACCACTTGCTGCTCCAGAACCAGCTCCCGGCTGTCCGTTGGGTCGGTGGTGTTGAGCTTGAGCTCATTGCTATTGCCACTGGTGGACGTATCGTCCCTCGGTTCTCGGAACTTACCCCGGAGAAGCTCGGCCGCGCCGGCACGGTGCGTGAGGTCGCGTTTGGCACCACGAAGGAGCGCATGCTGGTGATTGAAGACTGCGCCAGCTCGGACGCTATCACGGTGCTGGTGCGCGGCGGCAACAAGATGATCGTGGAGGAGGCCAAGCGCTCGCTGCACGACGCCATGTGCGTGACGCGCAACCTGATCAAGAACAACCGCATCGTGTACGGCGGCGGCTCTTCCGAGATTGCGTGCGGTATCGCCGTGCGCGAGCACGCCGACAACACCAAGGGCATTGAGCAGTACGCTATCCGTGGATTCGCTGATGCGCTGGAGGACGTTCCGATGGCCCTGGCGGAGAACAGTGGTCTGAGTCCGATTGACTCGCTGTCGGCCGTGCGCGCGCAGCAGATCGCGGACAAGAACCCGCGACTGGGTATTGACTGCAACTCGTCCGGCACGAACGACATGAAGGAGCAGCAGGTGTTCGAGACGCTGATCGGCAAGCAGCAGCAACTGCAGCTGGCCACGCAGGTCGTGCGGATGATCCTCAAGATCGATGATGTCATTATTGAAGGCTCGTACGCGTAGGCCAGGGACAAGCCCATAAATCTGCTGCTGCAGTGCAACGGCGGCACAATCAAAGGTTTTAGTTTATAGTCTGCAGTTTTGTCTTTGTGTGTGTTTTCTGTCTGTCTTGCTGTGCAGGCAGATTGTTTGAAAGGAGGGACTACAAGAGCAAAAACTTACACATTGTGCCATCTATTTGTTGTTCAACAGCATCTACTTGTCAGCACGAAGGCGCTTGGACGGGTCAACGATCTCCATCGAGCGCTTCCGCATCTTGGACTTGTCGTTCAGCGGCGCCAAGTCGTGGTGCACAGACAAATTCTTGGCCAAGAGGAACGCGACCTCCATGCTCTGCGAGTAATTGAGTCGCGGGTCGCAGTAGCTCGTGTAGCGCAGCGGCAGGTCCCCTTCATCGATCCCCTGCGGGCCACCGATGCATTCGGTAACGTTTTCGCCTGTCAACTCAAAGTGTACTCCGCCCAGTGCAGACCCAGCCTCACGGTGGATCTCCAGCGTCTGCTCCAGCTCGCCGAAAATGCGGTCAAACGGACGAGTTTTGTAGCCATTCTCCGCCACAATCGTGTTGCCGTGGCACGGATCGCACGACCAGATAACCTTCAGGCCAGCAGCCTTGACCGCCGCAATGTGCTTTGGCAGCAGATCCGCCACCTTGTCGCAGCCGTAGCGTGTGATCAGCGTGATCTTGCCCGGGTTGGCCTCCGGGTCCTTCCAGAGCTTACGGATCAAAGGCACCAGGTCCTCCACCGCCATACTGGGACCGACCTTGATGCCAATGGGGTTCTCGATACCGCGGAAGTACTCGATATGGGCATGGTCCAGCTGCCGGGTGCGATCTCCAATCCACAAAAAGTCCGTGCCCACGTTGTAGTACTTGCCGTCCACTTTACGGGTCATCGTCTCTTCATAGCCCAGCTCCAAGCCTTCATGAGACACAAACAGATCGACAGTCTTAAGGTGGGGCGAGTCCGCGCCAACACCGCACATGTGCACAAAGTGGAGGCTGTCCGTGATCTCGTTGACCATGTGCTGGTACTCTTCCCGTCTCGACGAGGTCTGCACAAAGTCCAGGTCCCATTTGCCTGCATCGTGGATATCCGCAAAGCCTGAACTCACCAGTACACGGCCGTAATTCAGCGTCGCTGCACTGTGGAAGTATCCCTCCAGCAGTCTATTCGGGTCTGGTGTGCGCTGATCCTTCTCGTATCCGTTGATGTTCTCCCCTCTGAAGCTGGTCACTTTTTCTCCATCTAGCATCTCCGTATCACTTGATCGCGGCTTGGCGAATTGCCCCGCCATCCGTGCCACGCGCACTGTAGGCATACGTGCGCCCCAGACCAGTACGAGACTCATCTGGACCATGATCTTGAGCTTTTTCTCGATCAAATCAGGTTGGCAGTCCTGGAACCTCTCGGCACAGTCTCCACCCTGCAGCAAGAAGCGTTTCCCCGCCGCTACATCCGCCAACTGCGTCTTCAAGTCTTCGATCTCGCGCACAGACACCAGACCAGGCAGTGTCTTCACTGTTATTGTTGTCAAAAGAGAAGGGAGCAATTAATTCTTGTACATTTTTCCTTTCAGTAGTAATTCAAATACGAGGCTTACGCTTGTCATGAGCTTGTTGCAGCTTCTTCTCATCTGGGTACGGCGCTTGCTGCTTGGCTGGGAACTTGCGCCACGACGAAGGGGTCCACTCCGCCATAGTAAACTGTGAATATCCGGCGGTAAGGCTTGGTGACGTTTGGTGGCAACTTGGACGAATGACGACCAGAGACTGACGTACGCCTGATTAGGTGGTGTGGCGTACACCACAGTCTGCACCACAAGAAAACTCTTGCGCATCAACATGTTGATGCGCGTTAAATATACTGAGATTAAGTGAGAAATAGCCGACGCTTGTGTCCATTTAACCCGAAGTAAATGGGCAAGCATCGAGGTCGCGCGTCGGGCGCTAAGCGGCCTCCAGGGCCGAAAGGGGACGCGCTAGTGGTTGTAAACCCTTCTATGCTGCATGGTGCAGTTCGTGCGGGCTCAAACCCTCCGCAGAAAGGCAAGAAGAAGGCTAAAAACCAGCCCAAGAAGCGCAAAACGGACAATACCGGTAATACATCTCAGAGAACGAACAAGAAGCGTAGGAAAGCGCAGGAGGACAGCGCAATTGTCAGCGATGTGGCAGTGTCCAGTGCAGCGAAGTTGACGCTTGAAGAAGGCGGCGGAGCGTCCTGCACTGTCCTCAAAGTGAAGAAGAACGTGGATGAGCTCGCCGGGCTCTACTGGATCTTGTTGTGCCGCAAGACGCCGCGCCCCTGTGTGGTAGCTTTGCCCGCTCATAGTGAGACGTCTCCTGCCCAATTGGCTGGCATGATCAAGCATCTGGGCTTGCAAGCGGTGGCGCTGCATCGCAAGATGACGGCGGGACAGAGGAGCGAGACCGTACAGAGACTCCAAGCTTCCCTGACAGTGACGTCGCCCGCACACGCTCTGGTGCTGGTGACGACGGACCACTTGCTGGCCAGTACAGCCAATGCCAAGGCGGATGTGGCGCTGGTTGGGGAAGTGAATGCTGCAGCTAAAAACGTGGCGACGGCCAAGTTTGCTCATGTGCACCACGTGAGATCTGGAACTGGGGAGGAGCTGGTAAACTCGAGTGTGTTCCGACCGGAGCTGACGACGCCGTGTTTGCAACAACTGCAGGCTCGACTGAAGCTGGCGAGGCAAATTGTTGATATCTCCCAGCGTATTGGCAAGACTGAGCACGACGACGAGAAGTGGGCTCGAAAACTTGCCAAAGGAGCGGACTTGGACGACGAGGATGACGGGAAGAAAAAAAAGCGTGCGTTGACCCCGGATGAACAGAGACTGCAGGCGTTGACGGAGAAGCTGTACGTGGTGCTTACGCGCAAGCTACCTGGTCTCAAGACGAGTAACATCAGCGCTGGAGCAGAACAGGAAACCGACAGTCAGCATCGCCGTGAAAAACTGGAAGTGCTCGGTCTTGTCACTGTGAATGCTGCTGTGGGTACGGCTATGACGGACGAACGCACATCTGCGCAGACTCAGTGGATGGATCTTGCCGACGGCAGAGCATACGGCGGCCAGTGGGAGGGTGCAGTCCGCCATGGCGCGTCGAAGGACTCGACTTCACTTCTGGTTCGCAAGAAATACTGCGCAGCTCGTAAGTCAAACGACACAAGCTTTTTAAGCAAGTGGACACCGAACAAGGAGCCCGTCGATGCGGACAAATGGGGTGGCGCGTTCGGCAAGGTCTGCGGCCATAACGAGGTGGTGATGAACGAGCTGCGGGCGTTTTACCCCCAGGAAGTACTCAACTCGAAGGTTTGCAGCAAACTGTTCCCTGCACCTGGCAACCAGGGCTTCGATGGATGTCTGGAGCACTTGCGGTATGCGTGTGTGGGTCAAGGCACGAGTATGACTCTGTGGGACGCGGAGTACTTCGTCTTCATCTCGTCGCGCGGACGGGTCACCTGGTCCAAGAAGAGTCAATTGCTGTCGCTGTCGCTCGCGAGTCTGCAGTGTCTGGTTCCGGCGCTTCGCAGTTGGACTGTTCAGAGTGACGGTCACATGCCACCCAGTGCAGTAATTCGCGCGATCCAGCTCTGTTGCCAGCTTGGCAGCGGCGACAAGCACGGTCAAATGCCTCCCAAAGCGCTTAAACGCATCATGAGCTTCGCGTTTGGCGGGTCAGCTCGCCTTTGGCGTCAAATTGCGAAGATACCGACGCCACTAGAAGAGGAAACGGTGTACACTTCCCAGTAGAACCTGGAAGGGAAAAGAAACAAAACAAAAGAGCAGGCGAGAGAGCGGCTTATTTACTTACTTCTGCTGGTGTTGCATGTCGTCCAACTCGCACAGATAGGGTGGGTGTCTGGAGAAGGAGATCTATAAGCGCTTCCTGATCCCAGGCGCGACTTCCTGTGGCTGGTTCATCGCTGCTTCTGTGTCGACGTCCTTCTCCACCCGCTTTGCTGCTGCGCACGTTGCTGCAGCGACCTGATTATCTCCTAAAGGTTCTTGTGCTCGCGGAAGCGACACCTTGCCGCTCGTGCTGCCATTCCTGTGGCCATTGAGCACACTCCCATTCACATGTTCCGCCTCCTTCTGCAGCACGAGTTCCTCCTGCACAGGGTCGAACACGAGCCAGTCGTCTGGCCGCGGGATCGTCCGGTTGGCGTGTTGCATCTTCACCTGTACCAGCTTCGCCAAGGCTTCATTGCACGCGTCATTATCCACGGGTGGTGAAGGCACATCGTCGAAATCATCGTCTTCCTCGTGCCCTCTGGCTTCATCTTCAGACAAGAGCTCAGGCACATCCGGCTCCGAGAACACGAACGGCAGACTGTAGTGAACAGAACGAACGTCAGTACATCATCAACCGCATTATAACTCAGCGCTGCGCTCAACGTACTAAGCTGGAAGAACCTCGAACAATTGGTGGTACAGCCAGCGACCTGATAGTAGGTCCAGAAGCATTGGCCAGCCCCGATCCAGCAATCCCCAGTGCTTGGCAGCAAAAACTGCTGTATATGCACCTAGAAGATGCAGCGTGGGCACGTGCACGCGCACCAGCGGCAGCAGTGTGTGGTGCATGCTCAGCTCCTCCAGTACCGTATCGTAGAAGGAGAATTGCGGGTACATCTCGCACACGTCGACAGCATTGGAGTAGACTTCGCCGAGCAGGTTCACCAGCACGCCGACGCCTGCAGCCAAGTACACGACGACCCACGGAGCGCGGCGAGCGGCGTCCAGGTAATACATCGTCGTGAGAACACGCTCGAGCCGGTCGGAGGTTGTTAGGTTCAACAAGAGCGGAGATATCGGGCGTAGTAGATGACGTGGAGGTGCGTGTCGAGGCTCGACGTTCGCCGTTGGAGTTTCGAGGAAAACAGCGACGAATTGTGTCAGTCAGTACGCCAGGACCTGTCCAAGAGCATCTGCGTTTGCCTAACCCTATGAAAAAATATTATTTATGTCCTCGAGTCTATTTTCATTTTTGGACCAAATCACAATTGAACAACTTACAAACTTCAAGTCAAAGGGACTAAATGCTCAGTCCCACGCTGTCCAAAATCTAGCCCAATCAGCATCGAAGGGACTATTTCACATTCGGTCGTACATATCTTCCTTACAAACATCAAGTGTACCTGGAAGCTGTCAGCTGTCCGCACCTCTGGTCGTTCACTTTCGGTCGTACAACTCACGATGGTGCGGACACGTGTGACCCTTGCAGCCGTCTCAGTTGGCTCATTCCTGGATTTCCTTCACGAACCCCAAGACCCAAACACACAATGGCTGACCAGCTCACTGAAGAACAAATTGCTGAGTTCAAGGAGGCGTTCTCCCTGTTCGACAAGGACGGCGATGGAACCATCACCACGAAGGAGCTCGGCACGGTCATGCGCTCGCTGGGCCAGAACCCCACGGAGGCCGAGCTGCAGGACATGATCAACGAGGTGGACGCGGACGGCAACGGCACGATCGACTTCCCGGAGTTCCTGACCATGATGGCCCGCAAGATGAAGGACACGGACTCGGAGGAGGAGATCCTGGAGGCCTTCAAGGTGTTCGACAAGGACGGCAATGGATTCATCTCGGCCGCCGAGCTGCGCCACATCATGACCAACCTGGGCGAGAAGCTGACGGACGAGGAGGTGGACGAGATGATCCGCGAGGCCGACATCGACGGCGACGGACAGATCAACTACGAGGAGTTCGTCAAGATGATGATGTCCAAGTAAGCGTCGTGCGTCTTGCGTTGTCGGTACGAGTCGGGACCCGTGAGGCGTTGAAGGCGCGGGCACACGTTGCTCCCTCCCGTCTCCTGGGGGCGCGACTTGTATCGAATCTAGCTTAAATAATTTAGAAACAGCGATCGAATTGTTTTGCTGCTGCTTTCTTGCCGAGTCTGTTGATACTTCTGACTTTTGTTACGAGAGCTGCAGACGTCAAAACATGTAAAATTACCTTTTAAAGTAGAAGTAGTCTTGGACATGGACATGTACAGGTAAGTTAAGCATGAGTCCGAAGGAGATATGAGTCGTGGCAACGCACACGTGTCAGTACAGTAGACAATCGCTCAAGAGCACTAGGAGGAGGATCTTCTCAACCGAGAGATCGTCACATCGAAATGGCTTCGTTCACTGAAACACATCCTGCTGCTTTTCAAGATACTGTATCAAAAAATAGGTTGTCTGTAGTTCTTTCGTGTCCTGATAAAAATACGTTCCCTGCCATACGAGTGGGTCAGACAGTAGAAGAATGTCGGAGGTCACAGGAGATAGAGCGCTCGCCCCTGCATCCCTCAGTAGCTTGGTTACCCGTGGACGTAAGTCTCTCAGCATACAAGAAACGTATGAGGAGGGACCAAACTAAGCTACGGAACTGCTACTACAGATCCCCCAGTAGAAAAGAGCGAACTGGAGAGCGTCACCAACGGTTTGAAGCCTAATAGTTTGTCGTATGCATTCAGTTAAGCTGATATACATGTGTGTTTCAGCTTCACCAAGCAAAATGAAGATGGAACGAGCTTTGAAAGTGAAATCCCAGTGTGAAAAGGAGCTTCAGCACATCTGTGAGGCGAGACGCCGTCGTTTCCGTCCTTTGTCCACACTTGATAGCCACGACGGACTCTTGTTGTTCGAGCAGGACAGGACGACCGAGACTATGATCCGAGGTATCATTGCGCAGTTGATTCCATGGTGGCTCCATTCCAAACTTTTGTTGACAATTTTACTCAATGATAGATAAACGGGAGCTGGAGCGGTTGATGAGAAAGTTATCGCCGGCCATGAGCCACTTCGCCTCTACAGAAACCGAATTTGTTCACCTGTTGCAAGGCTGTTCCACGTGCAGCAACCGATTGGCGTTTTGTGCATCTTGCACCGAGAAGGCATCCGAGTTCTTCAATGGATTCACATCGACAGAGCTTTTCGCTCTCTACGGTAGCGATTTACCGCCTGCAAACGAAGCCGAACTGGCAAACTTCGTTGAAGCTGCAAATGCTCGAGAAGCTCGGGCCCTTTGCAACGACAAGGACGAGTCGTAAAAGCTGAATAGAAACGCTTTGTCGATAATGTTTAATGTTTTTTTTTTTTTCTGGTTCAAAAATCTCAAAACTATTTTCTTAGAACTGGGTATCAATTTCAACTGTAGGCATATGTGACCAGGACTCTGGGGAAAAATTGCAGCATCGTCCTCGAGTTAAACAGTACCGCAGAGGACGGCCACTAGCTAGAGTTTGGCAGTCTTGATTTATCACTCTGCAATTTACTAGCACGCCAACAAACAAATGTCCACTTTGAAGTCCTACAAAAGCGCCAACGAGGGCTGTTCACCAAGACTCAAGCTCCCAGCTCCTCCTCACAGTTGGGAGCGTCAATCCGACCCCAACTCCAAGTTTGTACCGGCTATTGGTGCTCCGAAGCCTGCCGACGTCGTGAAAAGCGAAGGGCTCCAGCTGTCGCTGATGGCCCTCGGAGCACTTGCAACGTTCGGTGCTGCGTCCTACGGCCTTCTTCGAGGTCAGTGCGAACGGAACGTCATGGTTCAAGACCGTCAAGACCGAGAGCGCAGATGGATCGAACTCAAGGAGCGTCAACGCATCGAGTTAGAGCGAAAAGAACGCCAGAGGTTGGAGAACGAGCGACTGTTCCAAGTTGCGGTGACAGGCTTGTTGCTGGCAGTGGCTGTGCTTGCGTTGCTCTACATCGGTTGGTTCTACTTCCTGTTGACTGTCATGATCACGTTCATATTGTTCGTGTGTTCTTTGCCATGAACGAAAAGTGTCACTGTCGTAAACCCTTTTGCTGTTGTTGTAGTATAGTAACTTGTACGTCGAAGTAAACTCACGTTGGGCCGTCGCGTGTCGAGCTGTTGTCGTCTGGGGTCGCTGGGCGTAACTTGCGCCGATCTCGTCACTGCGGCAGCACCAGACGGCGATCGATAGTCGAGAGCTAATGCCGCACGCGCAGCTTTACTGGTGTGCGACTCGAATAAAAAATTGTGGCCAGATTTGGTGCATGCAAGCTGCTCAACGTTTTCTAAGTCCGCTCAAACTAAAAGTCGCCGGTTATATCTACAGATGTCACATCTCTAATAAAATATGAGTTTCGTACGTAGCCCAAAATCGGTTTCGCCATAAAAAAACAAAACAATTTTTTTAATTGGGAACTTTGCAGGTCAACCTTTATACAAATGTCTCTTGACTCACCCAAACGGCTACATTGAACCTACAGTCTCTCCCTGTCTCTCCCTGCTGTGTGGGGTCTTTCAAGGTTTAACCCACGTGGTCAATAAATTATGTGTCCATTACATTTATTAGCGGAACAAGAACGTTTAAACTTGGAGTTTCAGCGGAAAAAACGGACACAAGACCAACGGAGCGCGGACACCTTCGCATACCTCAATAAAGATTTCTCCACTTTCCATTGCTCGATTTCTCACTGGCCAAGCAGTGCAAGCAAGCTCTTCTCGACTGAATGAAAATGAAGGCCAAACCGGCAGAAGATGGCAGTTTTATGCGGATCGACGTCATGTCGATGGTAAAGCTGCTTCTGGTTTCTGGTGTCGCCGTCACGTTTCTCGCTCTCTTCGTGTTGATCGGCTTCGGTGGTTCACCCCCCGTTGCTAAAACCGACTGGACCAGCAACCCCACACGATGCAGGTCGGACTTCTCCATCAGTCTATACAAGGAGTGCCTCGGCCCTAACAGTACGACCACAATTCAAGACGCGGATGCCAACGGAACGCTTTCAGCAATCGACGAGGTGCTCAGTCTCTCGTCGAACCAGCAAAGAACCGTCTTAGCGTGCATGTTCGACGCGTGCTCGAACCGGACGAACCGCCCGTTCGCCAGCTACGCGCAAACTCTTCACAGCGTTCACTACTCGTTCGGACTTAACGGGCTTTCCCAGCTCAACCGCTACTTCTACATCGAGGCTTCGTTCCCGAATCTCAAGAAAACTGCTCGATCCTTTGACGTCACGATGACTCCACACGTGAAAGGTTTTTACCTGAACGAATCCAGTGGCAATATAACCTCTGCCAATGTTATCACCACCGTCGTTCAGAAGACAGCTCTCGTTGAGTGTGGAGAAGGAAAAGCGTACTGTGAACCGGCCTATTTCTTGAGATTCGGGGACATTGACTTCAACGACTACCAAGTGGACGTTCTGTTCAATTCGACGGAGAGTTTGGCTGTCATTGGCTCGAATGTCCAATTCCGGAAGACGTGGGGCACTGAATCATTCACCAAGTGGCTGATTGGCGTGAAGTTCTTCTTCTTGTTCGAGTCGGCGTTTATCGCGGCCTGGTACATCTTCAGCGTCAACAAACTCTCGTCGCGGGAGCAGAACGTCGAGCAAGGCTTCGTCATGGCGCTCGCTCTGTCACTCATCCTCTTCAATGACCCCTTCTACTTCACGGAGGCGAAATACGGCAGCAACGCGGCTCGAATCCTCAGCGTCGGCTTCCAAGTCACGTTCTTCCAGATGCTCCTACTGTTCTGGTTGGTTTCTATTGACAACTTGCGTCTACAAGGGAAGGAGAACGGTGTGTCGAACGTCAAGTTCTTCGGCCCCAAACTGTTCTTTGTGGCATTTTTCTGGTGGATTATGGTCATTTACTACGGCTACATCAAGTATTACCGCAACAACGACGTCACGTGGGATCCACTAGCGGAAAACACGACATTTGCGTCCCTCAAGACTCTTTGTGGACTGCTTAGCGCCGTTTTCATCGTATGGTACGGTATCCTCATGGCGATGAGCTTCCGGGAGATCCGAGCTCGTCGGATGCGATACCGGTATTTGGTGGCGCTGAGTTTCTTGATGGTCATCGCTTCGTTCGCGGGTCTTGCGAGTGGCGAGTTCTCGCCCACGCCGTCAAGTGGCGGAGCGTGGACGTCGCTCCAGACGCTTTTCAATATTTACGTGTACACTCTGTGCTACCTGTACGCTCCATCCATCACGACGCTCAATAACCTGCGGAAGAGTAAACGAGCCAACGGAGGAGAAGATCCCGAGTCCAAGTCGGTGCTGAACGCTAGTGACAAAGTTGTGGAGCCTGCGCAAGTGGAACTTGCTGGCGTCGATGAAATCCGCGATACCGATCTAGCTTAAAGCCAGGGAGGCAGCAGTAACTCAGTAGCTAAAGAAGAGAAAAAAGTTCTTTTTAAATAATTTAAAAACATCTCCCGTTTTTAGGTCGCTAGGGAAGGTTTGGATCTTGAACGTGGAGTATCGCAGAAGAAATATTTTGAGTTTTTGTTAGAGCTGAGGCCTATTGCTTTTCAAACTTCACCAGCTATTTTTTTTTTTCAAAATTTTTGTCTGGGAGTGAAATCCAGCACATGTTGAGCCTTATCGAGTGTAGTTTGCCTTTCATATTCAGAGGCACATGCTCAATCTTGTACTTCACTCGACTGCTGTCGATTCTTCCGCAAGATCTGGGTTCGCTGTAAGCGGAGGTACTCCACAGCCTCATCGCTCAGTCCTTCCTCACTGTGCGTCATTACATTCCAATCCAGTTGACGCTCCATTAGCTCCAGTTGCTTCGCTCCAACGCCCTCACTGAGCTGCGCTTCACCGCGAACACTCGCATCGCCAGCAGCATTCAGACGCTGTCTACGCAGTCGATCAGTCGAGTCGTCGTCGTTTTCGGAACTTAATTCCGTTCTTGGTCGCGTCACGCCACCTCCTGCCTCCAGTGACTCCAGACTTTCATAAATCTGACAGTCAGACGACGAATCACTCTCCGATCCGTCATTTCTTGGCGTAAATTCCTCACCTTCGGCGTTTTCAGTGGATTCATTCGAAGACTCTTGACCTTCAGCGGTGATTTCTTCTTGTCCGTCCTCTTCGTCGTCTGGAAGCACAAGCGGCTTCAGGACATCCTGCCAGTGTCCGTGGAGTACCAGAAGTCTTGTCGTGACTTCATACTGGAATTCGTAGCCATGTTTCTCTTGAAATACCTTCCGCACGGACTTTAGCACCTTTTCACGGTTGATTTCGGCATCTTGGCCAGTCCGTCCGCCATAGCCTTCTTGCACATGCATAAAAGCCCCCAGAAAGTCCGTCAAATCGGTAAGCATCGCGTCCCATTGCGAGAAGAGCGCTTCCGCTGCTCTGGAGCGCTTTCTTGGCGCGATATTGGCGTATTCCTTCTCAACCGACTCCCAGAAAGACTTGCAACTCTCCAGTGTGTAGTCAGCTATGATATCTTTCGTCAAGGCAACATCGTGCTGCGCAGACTCGTTGGCGACTTTGATCCACGCACGACTTAGCCATTCCTGCTCATTAGCGTTAAATGCCTTTGGTAGCGATTTTCGCGCGTTAACGTCGTTAACAGCACGCTTTTTACCTCCTTTTCGGCCCATGCTAGGCGGTGGTAAGAAGAAAAGTGACCGAGAAACCCGTAGTTGTCATTTTCTTTCAAGTAACACTTTTCCCAGCTAACGTACGTTTTGAGCTGTAACGTTTTAAAGTAAATTGCTTGTTTCTCTCGCGAAATTCCATCCATTTTATCCCCAGTTTTCTCACTTCCTTCGACAAGGATATCTTCGGGCTTGTCGATTCTAGCACTGTCGAGGCATAGGCCATATCTTCCAGCCGTGGTCTCACTTGCCGATTTCTTCCTTCTTTGTCGTCCTCTTCAGCTCTACTAAGACATCTTCCACTGACACCTGCAACGTCTAACTGCATGTGAAGGAGAGGTGTCAAGTTGAAGCCACCTTCAACACCGCCAGCGATTTGAGCAGTAGCCACATTTACGTCCTGTAACTCGACCCCCGTCTTCTTCTTGTAGCCCACATAGCTCACTTAAACCAAGGGGGAAAACGTCAATGAAAAATTGTCATTTTTTTGCATGCTGCAGTTACGCATATTGAAATCAAGTGCAGTCAACTTCAACTTTAAATCTGAAAATTGCCATTTGCAATTATGGAAAAAAAATGACTTGTTCCGTGTATTCGAGCAAATTATCACTTTATTTTATTTTTTAAACAAAACAAATTGACCACCATGAAGTCCCACCGCCCAGCTTCCTCCCCTTGCAACGAAGACGTCGCGTCCTCCGTGGCCCTCATCCAATCGTGGATGACGGTCGCTAGCAGCATGGAGTCTCTTAGTCAGGAGATACTGGACTCCTCGTACTCTGGTAGCGAAACGTATTCCGCAGAAGACGAAGAGATGTTCTGGACGGTGGTGCATCAGGGATACAGCGCCAAATTCGACGACCCCGATAAAGCTGGAGATGCCCAGACTCTTCGTCATCAATGGGAAATTATTCGTCCAAGTGTGGCGGAGTTTGATGCTATTGTAATGGAAATTTGGCCCGACCCAGCGAAACATTTGGACACGCTGCATCCTCACGACCGCAAGAAGGTCCTGCAGCAACTGAAAATCCTGTATCACGACAGAACGGGGCAATGTTTCTACCACATGAAGGCGTGGGAGTTGCTGGTGCACCACAGCAAATGGGGGCGAGTGCTCAGGCCGTTGATACTACGCCAACAGGATGGGACAGCTGCAGTGCCACGAAAAGCAAGGAACGAGACAGTCAATTACAAAGAGAAGAAGGCACCAATCAGTCATGAGCGGCCAATGAATGCAAGCTCTACCGAAAGAGTTACAGGTGCTAAGCGACGACCAACAGCATTGGAAGGAGAGGGAAAAAAGAAGGGCGCCAAGGGCAAATGGATTGGCGATGGAGATGTTGTTTTTGTAGCGCCGAGATTTCATCCGGATCAAACCAAGCAGCCCACAGGGATGAAGAAAGCAAGAAATACAACACAGACGCTGGAATGGAGCAGAACTATGAAGGTCAAGGACTATTCGGTAAGTCCAACGCGCAATGTCCCAGCAATAACACCCCAGAAGACCCAGCTATTGGACGTCAAAAGCTCGCTAAATGGCGATGACGATGCCGCTCAACGTGTATCTGGGGTCCATCTAGCTCTGGCGTGGGCAAATATCTGTTGCAGCTGTGTTGACATGTCCCCACGACTCGAAGAATCCCACGATTGGTTCTGGTTCCTCGTCTCAAGCATCTACTTCAATTTGGCAGCGGTGTCTGACTGTCGCAGTGACATCGAACAGGTCCTCAGGGAGGTTTGGCGCGAGATGAGAGTGCAAATTGCCACTTTCCACAGTCTTTACGAGAAAGAGCTAGCAGGTATGAGCACTGCCAGCCACGCGGGTCGCGAGTCGATGGTTTCACGAGCGCTGGAGAGTTATTTGACGCAGAATGGCCACTGGTTCAAGCATCGCGCGGCATGGGAGGTATTGGAGTGCCACAGAGACTGGGAAACGGTCTTAAAGCCACTATTACTTGGATCGGACAGTGAGGTTTCCCCCTTCAAGAGGATGAGAGCAATCAGACGAGATGCAATCTCTGACGAGACGAAAAGCGATGGATCTGTGGATGCAAGATGCGAATCTTCTGTTGGATTTGAATCCGACCTCCATAATGACCAAAGCTGTGCGTTGCCGCTGCCATCACTGGAATCTTGGGTCGAGACAACGGCAAAAAGTAAAATCGCAACTTCGACGATTGAATGGTTGGAGTTGAACACGCGTCTTCTGGAGATGCAAGTCATGACAAAAACTGCGGATGGCCTGAATCCAGAAGCGCGAGAATATCTTCGTTTGCGTCGTCAGCAGATTCTCCAGAAGACACGCTTGCAAACCAAGTTGCACAAGTGAAGCACGCTTCGGTATGCCACTAGAAGTTCAGAAGCGCCTCCTAACTTCTACGTACCTTTCGTCTAACCTTTTTGTTTACAATGGAGCACCGAAGGGGTCAAACCCTATGATTGGAAACTTGAACTCGCCTCGGAAGTTAAATGTTACGCGCATCTGCGGCTTCTTGCTCGACGAGTACATGGAGACCACGGGGACAAGCCGATACGCTGGGTTGGTGACTGCAATAGCGAAGTTGTTCAGGCCTTCAAGTGAGTCCGAACTGTCGGGCGTCTGCGTGGTCCCAACGCCGATTGCATTGTTTGTCATGCGACGCAAAGGTAAAGTGAGGTCTCCATTAAGATAAAACCGCAGTTGAGGTACGGCCGCATCCTGGTCGATGGTACAGCCAATGACATCTCCAGCTCGGAAACTCGGAACGCCAGACTTGGATACCCCATTAGCATGCAGCATTCCCATGTCCAGACCACCATCAGCTTGCCACGTTACGCCGAAGCTTCGACCATCGTTACTTGGAGAAATCCCTGGTACCACGGAGCTCGATTCAACTGGATCTGTGACTTTGTTTGGAAACGAAGGTGCGTCCTGGGTGATTGCTGCCGAGGTTGTACGTGGAACTTCCCATCCAATTAACAAACTCTCTCCATCACCTCCAAAAACGTCGACAGTGACCTCGAACATCCACTTGCCAGATTCACCTTGGCGACGCTCCTTCGTTGCGTGCACAGTGCAGTACCGATGCGAAGCTTCCAGTTGCAACACGCAGTCTTCAGCCGCAAAGCTGACGTATTGCTCAATGTCTGTGCTGTCCATTTTGACGCACGAGAACTCTCGACGACGTGTAAATTCTCGCGATAAAATATCTTGGAAGTCTTCTAGTGCTGAAGCGAAGCGGTCGAATTCGGCATCAAGCGCAACGCGATCACTTTCTTCATCAGTAGCCAAATCTACCTGGTTATCCGGTAGTTGTAAAGCCTGGGTAGTATTTTTCTTCGCAACTGCGTAACGTCGTGCAGCTCGAAGTCTGTCGTTGGTCAACCCCGCTAAGAACCGCCCGAACTCAACTTCCCGAGTATGAAGTTCACGCGTCACCAGGTCCTGGTGGATGAAACTCGCTCCATAGCTCGCTACTTCCCGTAGATCTTTGGTCGTCGACTCCTTGAGAATTGCCAGTACAGTGGTCTCAGCGATCATCTTACTCGTGAGTTCACGGCGAAGTATAAACTGCTGCAGTCTATCCTCCTCGCTGATGTATCTTACCAGAGCACGACGCAACGAATCTGCATTCACGTCTTCAGCGAGGATGAGAAGCCGAAGGAGATACTCGCTGGTCCCGAAGATCCGCTCCACCTGCAAGGATGTCGTCATGATCATCCGCTCCAGCCCGTGCCAGCCACTGCTGTCACATTTCTTCTGCAACGCCAGGGCGTCCCGCTGCATGCTCCTCACTTTCTCGTTCAGCACTGACTTCTGCTCCTCGTACTTGGCATTGATCTTAGCACATTCGTGATTGAGTAGAGCTGCGTGCATCTGGCGAATATGCTGGAGATCTGCCTCCAGGTTCTTCTCGAGCTGGTTTTTAATCGTCTCAAACTCCTGCGTCTGCATTTTCTCCAGTCTCTCCGCTTGCTTTAGTTGAAGATTCTCGAAAATGGAGCGTAGTTGATGTGCGAACTGCTGCTTGATACGGACAGCTTCCACTTGCTGCTGTCTCTGCAGTTTCAGACGTTCGACAACATTCGGGTCCTTCGCGAATAATACGAGGCGGTCGAAAATCGGCTGCTCGAAGTGGTTAAACACAGCGCATGAGTCGTAGCGAGGGGCTGCGTCAGTGATCAGCAGCTTTTCGTTCATCGTTCGAGCAGCGTACAGCGTGAAGGCCTGCTGGGAAGCCGTTGTTTCCCCCTCGACCTGACGGCGGAATAAATCGTCGATCCCTTTACAGCAGCGACGAAGCTCAGCCTTGGAAACTGAGCGGGTATACTTGGGGAAGTTTCGACCGGATAATTCGACCAGTAGCATCTCCGAAGCTTCGTGCTGGGACTTGTCGAGATCGTACATCATTTGGAAGAGCTGAGTCTCGCATGACGTGCGTGTGCTTTCCAGTAGCGGTTGGTACTCGGGTAGAATCCCAGAGCCCGCGTTGGTTGAGTACTGGGACTCCTTGGCGATACTGGCCGCTTTTAAATACAGCACGAACAGAGCTCGGAACTCGGGAGCTTGTAGCTTTTGCAGTCGATTCTCCAGCTCCTGCGAGTCTCGTTGGACGCCAAACTCGCGCTGGAATGCAGCAGACAACCCAGTAACGTCCAGTTTTGGGTGGAAACATCGCAGCTTCACAAGCAACAGGTCTTCAGCTACTGCGACGAAGTCTTCAGTATTGAAAATCTCGTCGACGTCACTGTCACTGTCGCTGTCGTCACTTTCGGAGTCGTAGAAGATGTCCGCAGGTGGGAAAGAGGAGATCGAGGGGGCGAGAGAAGATCGGGACATCACGGCCAAACGAAGAAGCTCCTGGTTTTCGCAGGGTAAAAATTGAACTATTCTTGGTGCTCGGTGGTGTCGAGACCTTCCATGCCATGATTCTCCATCATGCGTAAAAGTATCAGGTATTCTGGCACCAATGAAGAAGGCGTGCTTTAAAACCCATTACCATTCACCTCGGGTCATCACCCAACTGGCGAAATTCTCCAATACTTGGCTGGACACTTGTTCATGGATGACGTTGATCTCAACGTTGAGGCGTTTCCAGATCGAAAGTGCTCACTATTTCTGGGAGTTCTGACGACGCTGCATTTGAAGTTGCTGGAAGCTCAAACCTTGCTGTTAAAGCCCCAGTCCTTGCTCTCGTACTTGACCTTGCAGGTGCAGTTGAAAGCAGGCCCCAGAATGAACCAAGAGGACGTGGAAGTGTTCTCGAAGGACACCTTCTTGACATCAGTTAAACGGATCTCGGGCTCTGCTACGGGGAATCGAAATGCTTCGAATTCCAGTACCATCGTCATCGATGAAACACCAGCGTAAGACTCACAATCGCCTGTAGAAAACTCTTTGGCCCGCCGTTCACTAACGCTCGCTTCTTGCAATTAGAATGGCAATCGTTCGAGAGAAACACGCCCAGCTTCACGACGTCGTTGGGTCATTGTCTGAGAAGATCAGCGCTGTCCTCGCAAGACAGGAACGCGATTTCTTGGCAGCGTATCGCGCCCACATGTACAACGTCCAGAAGGAACTCCACGAGATGCGCGAGAAAATCCACCGTAACGAGACCGTGGAGAACAAGTCAGAAAAGATCAAGAAGATCGAGGACGAGCGTGACTGGTACCGCAAAGAAGCTCTGCGACTCGACGCGTTTACAACCACCATGACGAAAGACCTCAAGTACATGAAAGAGAACTTGGGGGCCATCGAAGAAGATCGGAATTGGCTTGAAAAACAGCTCAAAGCCTGCAAGAAGCAGAACAAACTGCTTCGAGCAGAACTCGACGTGAGGCTTGCAGTGCCTGGGAACAACTCAGATTCTGGAGTGTTCCCGTCCTTTGATTCACAAGCGAGATCAGGGTCGAAAGTATTAAGACATCGAGGATCTCAAGACCCCCCGACTGTAGTGGGTGCTCATGGGTTACCTCAATTGAACCTGGACGCAACATCAACGAGTCAATCGGCAATGTTAGCTGAGGAACGGGAGGAGAAACTCAAGAAACAAATTCGCAACTTGAAGCGTGAACTCCAGCACAAATCCAACGAACTTACCTCCATCAAGAGACAGCAGCGGTTGTTGAGACGTGACGGGAGTACTGACCAATCTATGCTGGAAAAATTCTTCTTGCAATGTGTAGACTCGGTAAAAGAAGAAGTTGGACGAAGGCGTGACTGTGGGCCCACCTTGGCAATGGATCGGAAAGCAGGACAACGAAGCCGCTCCAATATACCCGTAGATAAAACTCGCCAGCCCAGATTTGACGTCGAGTTAGACGATTTTACCTCCAACGACCGAGTCCAGCTGATTGAACGCTTGTTAGCTCATGATGAAGTGCTCACCTTTCTGTACAACCACTTGTTCCCGACCGAGAAACCAGCAGTAAATACTGACGCATTGGAAATGAGCTGGGGCTCTCACCCATCCGGACGCAAGGGAGAATCCCCACTACCAACACTGCATGCATCAGCCAGTCTTCCCGACACCTCGAGCTCATTTTCAAATTTTGATGGCAACAGCAAGTCGAGCAAAGGAGAATCCAGCGATTTAGGCGAAGATGGAAATCGCCCGACGACTCCAGGTGGGAGTGGAGCTGCCGCAGTGTCCGCAGTCCGTACTGGTTCCTTGTCGCTCGACTTTTTCACGAAGGAATACTTGAAATCAGTGTAAGTTCGCTTCATTCTTGATGTGCAAAGTAGTGGGCACTGACCTTTACTGTTCTTTGATCTAGCAAACCTGCCTTTGATGAATAGATCGTTAGCACTCCCGCACAATACAACGTCAGCCGCATACGGTAAACATGTTGTTTTCTATGTATCAATCCTCCCTGATTCAAAAGAGACATCGTAGTTAATTCTGTCCGTTCAGTACCACCTGGGAAAATGTACTATCCTGGCGAGCAGCAAGCTCATTGAATGTGCCCTGCTCCACAACTCGGCCGTCTGAAATCACGGCAATACGGTCAGCACTCTTAATGGTAGATAGGCGGTGAGCTACCAGAATCACAGTGCGTCCTTGCTTCGCACGATCCACTGCATCTTGCACAAGTCGTTCGCTTTCCGGGTCCAGCGCTGACGTGGCTTCATCCAGGATCAGGATTTTAGGACGCTTGACCAGCGCACGTGCAATAGCAACTCGCTGCTTCTGGCCGCCAGAAAGCGCTTGGCCGCGCTCTCCAACAATTGTGTCGTATCCATCCGGGAACGACATGATGAAGTCGTGTGCGTTCGCAGTCTTTGCTGCACGAATGACGTCCTCCAAAGTCGCTTCTTGACCTTCAGAGCAGCCATAGGCGATATTATCCCGAATAGAGCACGCGAAAAGCGGCGGTTCCTGGGGAACTGCACCCATGAGGCCACGCAGTTCTGCCGGGTTATGGGTAGAGATGTCAGCACCGTCAAGCGTAATGTTCCCACCGCATCTAGGTCCATCTAGCTCGTAGAAGCGAGCAAGCAGTGACGTGACTGAGGACTTGCCGCAGCCACTCGGTCCGACAAGTGCCAGAGTCTCATTTGGTAGAACTTCCAGGTTCAAGTCACGGAAAATTTCCGAGTCTGGGCGAGTGGGGTATGCGAAAGCTACGTCTTTAAACTGAATGTGGCCAGTGAATGGAGAAGGGAGTGGCGCCCAGCCTCCCTCCGGTACTCGGATCTTCGGTTGCCGGTGAAGCAACTCGAACACTCGGGAAGATGCTCCGATGCCCTTCATTAGCTCGGCGTAGAAAGAAGACAGACCCGCGAAGGAGAACCCCACATAGAGCGTGTACAGCAGGAACGATGTGAGATCTCCGCTGGTAAGAAGTCCATCCACTACCATTTGGCCACCGTATCCTAGCACACCGAGCATGCTCATCTTCACACCGAAATCCACTCCACCGAAGAACGTAGCACTTGCCAACGAGCGCTTACGTGCAAGTGCGAGCACCTCGTCTACTTTTTGGCCATGGGCTTCCACCTCATACGGCTCTTTCGCGAACCAACGAACCACTCGAATGTTACCGAGTTTCTCTTCGGCCACCTCGGTAGCTTCACTCAGCTGTGTCTGTACTTTGGTCGTAAGCGTCTTCACATATCGGCCGTAACTCACAGCACCCAACGCAATCGGAGGAACCACAGACAACATAACCATCGCCAGCTGCGGACACGTCACAAAGATCATCGTGATAGACCCCAGCGCTTGTCCCGTGCTACGCAATCCTCCAGCCACATTATCACTCAGCACTTTTCCGATCAGGGTTGTGTCTGCACTCAGGCGATTCAGCAGCTCGCCCGTCCTGGACGCGTCGAAGAAGCCCAGCTCCTGACGCAGAATCGATGCGTACGTGTCCTGTCTCAGCCTGTTGGTGATCCTCTCTCCGATCATGTTGCTCGTGTCCACACGGATAATATTGGCGATGGATCCAGCAGCAAAGAGCCCCCCGAGCAGAGTCACCACAGTAGGCAGAGGCATGGCGGCAGCGGAGCCTGCAGTCACTAAGTCGATGACTTTACCCATTCCGTACGGCACGCACATGGTAATAAACGTGGAGACGCCTAAAGCAGAGATAGAGATGGCCAGTGGCTTCTTCTCGGGCTTGTACAATGACAATAGGCGCTTGAGTTCACCTGCCTTAGCCACAGGAGGCTGTACCAATTAACGTTAATTATATAAAACAAGGCGTAAAATAGAGACTTGTAGAACTTCTACCTGAGTCCGAGCAATGTCATCCTGTTCCTTCTTGTCCTTAGAGTCTGATAGAGTGGAAAACAGCAGCTGGGAAGCTCTTGACGGCGAAAAATGGAGCAGACTCGAGCGGGGACGCACCCGAGCTCGTGTTAGAGACAGCGCCGCGCCTTGGAAGCTGTGAGAACAGAGCGTGGAGAGCGTTAGGGAGAAGCAGGAAGAGCTGGAATAAAGCCCTAGAGGCCTACAGACCGAGGGAGACGCCGCAGCATATCGAGCTAAGAGCCACACACGCGCGCGCCACACGAGCTCTGAAATGTGTTGGTATTTCGGAAGAGTGACGTCAGAATGATGGTCAAATTGATTGCAATTGTTGAACGGTCAAAAGCTAATAAAGAGTGTTGGTCACTGCAGTTGAAGCTCAATCGCTGCCCCGGTCTAGGATACACATCACCACGGTGCAACAGGTTCACAGCTAATCCGGGCCTCAGGGTTCGCCTGCACTCAGTTCTGAAGACAACGCGCGCAGTGGACTGGTTGGTAGCTTTTGTATGAGGTTCTTTGCTGGGGTTTGGCCCCGCACTAAAGCCCCCATGATAACCCCTTGAGGTGTGGATTCTCGAAGCTGCGCTGCCTTCGCAAGCGTCACAACGGCATTTTCTACCGTGTGTCGATCGGGCCGTGAGAGAGGCGATAATTCCGTCTGCAGAATCGTTTGGCGCTTTCCCAGCGCTCGACACACTCGTGCCTCCATAACGTGAGCTTGAGCTGCTGGAGTTCTCGCGTGTCGGATGCGCGACGCTCCCTTCTCCTGGTACACTCGTTCGCGTTGCTTCTGGAGGAAGTCGGCACCTTTATCGCGACCGACGTGGAATTCTGGAGGGTTGTCAAGAGCTGCAGCTACGCCACGCGACCGCTTCTGTTTGCTCCATTGCGAGTCATTCTCGAACGTCAACGTAGCTGGTGCGGACTCGGATCGGCTAAGGGTATCGACATTGTGGCAGCTAGTTCGAAGATGAACGCTTGTACCGAGTTGATGCTTCTTGATCCGCTGAGTCGGCTCCGTCTCAATTTGCGGAAGTGTTTTTGCTGACAAGCGTACAGAATCTTTTAGCTGCAATGGCGATTGAGCATCTTCACTCAGACGGACAGAGTGTGGCTGCTCAGTGAGGACAAAGACGGAGGGAAGAGTGTTCGGAGGTGAATCCTCTTCTGGTGCTAAAGCTGTGGCCTGTCGATCGCATGGAAGTAAGAGAAGCGAAGTGTCGTCCAGGTCTTGCCACCAGGCTTTCCGATCGGTTCTTTTCCGAGGGAACGCTTGGCCAGGTCTCGTTCGTTGCAAGTGGTGGTTAAGCGGGACTGGTCGATGTGAAGGAGGTGTCGTTGTCGGCAATCGAAGTAGACCATCGCGGTTGTCTTCATCCTCCGAATCACTTGTGGCTTTATCATCTCGAGAACGATCCAAGACGCGAGGTGCGACAACGCGGTCTACTGATCCGTTGGCTTTATCACCATCAAGTGCAGCCGAAAGTCCTTTAAAACCTACGATGAGGTCGCAGAAATTGTCCTTGACTTGAGCGCTGCCACCAGCAAACCTGCAACATGAGCCATTAGAGAACACTGAGGGGAGGGTGAGGGCATACTTGTTGTCGTACTTACAAACGAGCGAGAGGCCCCATCGCCATGTCCAGCTCTTCATGTCGACGTTGCCACATTCGGTCCAGCCGCTTCAATGCGAAAACGGCGTCGTCCAAGTCCAAAACGCGGCTCATCTCGAATATAAACGCTGGATGCTGGTACTTGGAAAGCACTCGGAAGATTAAAGTGGTGCGGGCGTACTTGGCAAACCCCACGACATAACGGAGGAATTCGACCAGCCTGGGCACGTCGGGAAATAAAGCGAGAACGCCTACAATGTCGCCCAAAGGTAGTGCATCGCTGAGAGCTTCTCGGATGACATCTCGCAAGACAAGGAAGTGGTCCTGGAGAGTGAATAGGCACACCACGTCGGCCACTCGGTTCAGAAGTTCTGTGGTTTCTTCGACGCTCTTTTCATCCTCGCAGTACTCAGCCATGAGACGCAGGAAGAACCACAACGGTTCGCTCTTCAACAAGCCAAGCAGCGGAACGTGATACTTCGTGTCGACCAAGCCAATAACGCGGCAGAACGAAGGGCTAATGGCTTCGCAATTTGGATCGCACATGGCTGTGCAGAAGGAGCTCACCGAGCTTTTTGGCATTTTGACCAGCCGGGAAAGAACCAGAGCCCGTTCATTGACACTAATCTGCAAGAACAGAGCGACGAGGCTTATTCGGATGGGGATCTGCAACGGATTGAACAGTAAGACCATGAGACGGAGCGCCTCGTTCTCCTGGAGGTTGGATGCTACTTCTGCAAGACTTTGCACATCGATGACTGCTTCCAAAGCCCGGAGCTGTTCGATGAAGGATGAACGGATTTCCCACGTCATCCGATGGAATAAAGCCACAAGAATGTGCATGAGCTCTGGTGGAACGCGAGTCGAGTAGCTGATAATGCGTAGAAGGACCCCCTTCTCCGGACGATGAGTGAGCATCTCGAAGAGAAGATCACGGACTTGAACGGGCAAGTCGGCAGCAAAAATCACGAGTTCTCGACTGGAAGCTTGGTTCATCATGTCCACGGCTACCGTAATGAAGACTTCGAGTTGTTCGGCGCTAACGTATCTCGACCCCACAAGCTTGGCGAACATTTTGTACTCCACCTTGGCGAGCATCAGCAGGACCTGGAAAAAGGCGTCAAGCGCTTCGGTTTGCCACGCTGACATCTTGGCCAAGAGACGACAATTGGCGTCACTGGGCATACTCAGCATGAGGCGGGTCAACGCCACTTGCTCGGGCATGCGTTGAGTACGTAGGAAGAACAGCAGATGCTCATACTCCTGAAACGGAATGGCACGTAGCAGTCGAAGTACTTTGTGGCGAGCGAGTTCGCACTCGCACAGGTAAAGCAGAACCTTAGCGTGAATTTCAGTGGTGGTCGACAGACTGGGGGCTCCATCCTGGGCATCCGAACGGTTCACAAGGATATCCCGACACAGCAGCATCTTGTCTTTCTTGTCGAGCCCACCGAGCATTGGGAGCACTGTCGTAACGTTGCCACTAGTCGTGAAGTTACCCTGGAGACTGAGGAGCGTGTCGTAAAGCGGTAGTGCTTCCTCACCTGGCATCTCTTCGACTAACACCACAAGGGCTTCACGCCAATCCAGCTGAATGGCGAGGAATAAACGTAAGAAATGTTGAAGACAGGGAAGTTCGACGACCTCAAGCCCCCGGCCAAGTACTATCAAGTCCTCAGCCGAGTGAACTTCCACGCCGTACATGACTTGCTGCGCCATGTCGGTCGGTAAAGTGGACAGCTTTTGAATCACCAGATCTGGAAAACTGAGGCGAGCGAAAAGGAAGAATTTCAGTAGGAAGTAGTTCCCTCGGAGATGAGTTTGGCTCGCAAAGGCGTCTTCGGGGTCTTCTTCCTCGAGAACAGGTAACTCGGTGTTCAAGGGCGAGTTGAACGTTGCAACCATGAGATCGAGAAGCCGAAGTTGACTCTGCGACGAGAAAGACAAGAACAAGAGCAGGAAATCCACCTTTTTCCGACCAAATTGGAACAATGTGGACACGAACACTTCGGTTGCGCTGGTTTCGGCCGGGTCTAAAGCTTCGAGCATCCTCAACAAATCGTTTTTCGGGAAGAAGGGCAGTCCCCGATTGACTACCAGGTGGATCATCTTCTCGCTGTTGAATTTCGCGAAAAGTGTGATCAGTATAATGGTTGGGAACTCTTCTAGCAGCAAGGTAAGCTCGAGACGCACTGCCACATCCAAGTCCAGGAGTTTAACTGCAGAGATCCCCGTGGTTTCGTAGAACCTGCCCAATTTCTTCAAAGTGCTCGTAGTTGAGGACAAGTTGCTGCTGTTATTCGATGCAGCGAGGAGTTTCTGGACTGCTTCGATCACCGTAAGCCTCTTGGGAGTATCAAGTGGCTGCAGTAGCTGAAACCATGTCAGCATACAGTGTTCTCGGATCGCTCTGCTTACGAAGCTCACGACACTCTCATACCCTGGTCCGTAGACCACTTGTCCGTCGATTTCATCCTGATCGGTTTGCCTTGAGCCATGATCTAGTTCATCGATCCAGTTAACCCATTCTCGAAGCTCAGGGAGGTCTTCTGCGAATAAATCGAGAAACTCTTTCTGGAACTTGAAGGGCATCGTATTGGCCACGATGCAGTATGTTACCGCTCGTGAAAGACCCAACGTCTGGTAGATTTTCGTGAGAAGGTGGCGGTCTCTGCTGTCTGCAAAGGAGGCGTAAAAATGCAGCAGTTGCCCAGTTACCGCAGCACCATTAGCCTCGGAAGTGTTGCCAAGATGACTACTGCGCAGTGGTCGCTGACGGTTGTGCGCTGAAATGTAGTGGTGCATACGGATGAGGTCCTGAAGGTAGTGCTCTACGTCGTCGGTGGGGTCGAATTGGTGCGAAAACCAGGATGTTACGTTGATGAGAGCAGAAGTGGACTGCATTGCACGCAAAATGTCGGCCAGTTGGACTTGTTGTGGCGTTCGGAAGCGGCCTCCGACCATGAAACGCAGCTCTTCTGCCACTGACAAGGACTCCAGACCCAACAGCGACATGATGCACTCCGTTGGCTGTAAGGCTGCGTCTCGACCATTTCCCGCCATGATCCGGTGTTGACTTGGCAGCGTTAACTGGAGCCGATCGCCATTCTCGGAGAAATTACTGGAAATAGCTTTCGTAAAGTCGATCTCTATCAGAGCTTCGTACAGTTGGGCACCACTTGATACACGAGGAATACGACGAGGGGATTGAAGAATTCTGTGGGCGCCATGGCGGTTAGCACGGAGGGAGATACATCTGAAAGGAGCAAACCGTTAAGACTTCACAGGGTGGACAGAAAATTCTCGGAAAAGCGAAACCAGGACGAAGTAAACTGCTGAGTTCGATCCTCACTTTGTCATTGGCAAGTGTGTGTGCGCTTCAGTTGGTGATGGTTTTCGGTCGTTCGAAAAGCTCCCTCCGAGCTGAGGCAGCAGAAGCCGAAGTGGCGAGGCTGCGTGAGAAGCTACAAACAATTAAAGTCGCTGGTGCATTCGCAACAGAGTCAACGAGAGACGCAGAGGAGTCGAAGCTGAAGTCGGCCAGCTCCATCCGTGCAGATGTGGCCGAAGCGGAGCTCACCAAACTGCGGATGCAGATGCAAAAGAAGAGGAAATTCTTGAAGTTCACGTGCGAAATTGGCTGGTGCAGTCATGGCTGCGAGTGTTGTTCCGCTTTTGACGAAGAACTCGGCCTTCTGAAGCGGAGATTGGCTGCAATGGAGCGCGAGTTGCAGCAGATGGAGCACTTCAGCGTGATTCGAAATGAAATGGAATGCAGGATCAAGAAAGTGGCGAAGGAAATCCAACGGAAGTATGCTAAGGCAAGCGCTCTTGACCTCGTGATCGTAATGGATTGCACGTCTTCAATGGATCCGTGGATTGCTAAGGCTAAGGCTGCGATCGTCTCGATTATTGGCAATATCAAGAAGGACCATCCCAGTGCTCATATCCGAGTGGGTTTTGTGGCGTATCGTGATTTTTGTGACCATAGTAAACGCATCCAGACAATGGCATTGACTTCTGATGTGACTGCCGTACAGCAGTTCATTACTTCTCTCGAAGCATTTGGAGGTGGCGATGGCCCTGAGGACATCCCAGGAGGTCTGGAGGCTGCACTAGCGATGTCATTTCACGCTGAGGCGAAGCGCATCGTCGTTGTTGGTGATTCTCCATGCCACGGAAGCAAATTCCACGACGAGGAAGACAATATGGCCTACCGTGCTCAGATCGAACAAAGCCCTGACATTTGCAGTCAAATGAGAGAAATGGCAGAACGTGGGATCGACTTTTCCTTTATTGAGATTGAGCCACACCGCACAGCGAAGATGGTAGCCATCCTACAGGAAGAGTTTCTTGGTGCTGAAAGCTACGACGGTTTTGATCGAGACTTCCAGAAACTCCCTCTATGGAAGGCAGGCGATATTGCTCACTTCGCGAGTGTGATTACATCTTCATCGAGCTCCTCGATCTTCTCAAGCAAGCAGAGAAACGTGTTTGTAAGCTCCAAAGATGCTGTAGGCGGCTACAACTTCATGCGATACAAAAACAAACCACGAATTCCAGTGACGGCTGCTTTCGTTGCTCCTCCCGAGGTAAAGCCCCTCGACTGGAGTAAACTTAGTACTTCTCCCGCTATCGCTGCTGTCCGTCACTCGCTTCATTTCCGGCCTGGTGAACCTGTTGACTGGAAGGATTTGGACTTGAAGCACACGCAGCAGGACACGACCATCCGTCTGTCTCGAAGTTGCTTTGCGAAAGGTGCAATGAGATCGGCCCACGCTCTGCTTGACTGCAACATGGAGGCGCATCTTGTGGCCAAGTGTTACTTCGGGAAAGCTGCTAGTGTATCGTCGACGTCTAAGACCTCTTTAGAGAACGATGTCAAGATGCAGATTGTGGCCAAACGTCTAGCTTCCGAGTTCTCCATGTCTGACAACATCGACAAGGGTGTGGATTTTATCTTCACGTGCTGGTACGAGGTCAAGAACCCAAGGGAAGCTGGATTGAGCTCTTCGATGACCATGTTTACTGCCGAACCGTACATTGAAGGGGAGTACAAGAAGTACAACAACAACAACGGCTGGATCAGAGACGACGGCTTGGACTTCAGTGAGACGGCTCAGGCCTTCAGCCATTTCACGTGGCAAAGGACATTTGGCGAACTGATGGTCGTGGACCTTCAAGGTGTCGGGGGTATCTTCACGGACCCACAGATCCACTCGAAAAGTGGGAAATTCGGCTGTGGGAATCTGCTGGAGGTTGGAATGACTGCTTTCTTTGCCACTCACAAGTGCAATTCTTCCTGCAGTGCTCTGGGACTGAAGCCTCTCCAGTCTTGCAAGACCAAAACCAAAATCAAGACCACAAAGGCTGTCGCGGGTGTGGAAAAGGCGCCAAACAAGTTGATGACTTGCAGTTGTCCGTTGTGTGGAGTGATCACGATGGTGTTGAGGAACGATTTTGCTGCTGCTTATCGTGAAGGACGTGAAATTTACTGTGAGTTGTGCACATCGAAGTGTACGCGGAAGATACGGACGAAGTGCCAGACATGCAAGCAGAAATTTGAGTATTCGCCCTACTGGCACTCGATGAAAGGCATGGAGCCTGCAGTGACCTGCGTGGCCTGTGAAGCCAAGCACTGAATCAAGCAATTTACGTTCCAGCACTCTCCACCACGAAGAGTTTTTAACGAGTGTACGGTATGCGAGTGGGTGGGGTAGGTGGTGCATTGCATATTTTGAGTATTTTCACCGGTGCGCGAGTATTATCAAGCGTGAAGAACGAATTGACCGATGTTATTTGTTTGTCTAGCGACAGAGTGATGTTCATTCATGATGAACGGACTTTTTTTTTATTGACCATTCGCAATGTTCACGTCAGTGGCAGAATAACGTCATCTCTCGAATGACGTCGGTGTTCCCACTGACGCGATCACAGTTTTTTCACTATTTCACTCCCCAATCTGCACAGCGATGGACGAGCAACTCATCGATAAGCGCTCGAATGGTCTAAACGAGTCCTTCGTGACAATTGAAGGAGTCCAAGACCATTCTGAACCAGAGCCGAAACTCAAGGAGGAAGTTCGGGAGCTCATGAAACTAATTCTTCCAGTGGTAAGTGCATGCAGAAACATTACCTGCCGCAGATTTTTTTTTTAATTAACGTATGCTCAAATTTCAGACTGGCACCACCGTTCTCGAGTTTCTTCCTGGCTTCGTATCCATTCTGCTGGCTGGTAATATGGGCGGACCCAACTCGCAACACTACGTTGACGCTGCTACCATCTCCGTCATGGTGTGTACTGTTGTCCTTGAACTTACTTCAACACTATTGTGATGTCACTTACGCTGTGTAGCTTTTGAACGTCACAGCTCAATCTCTTGGACTCGGACTGGCATCTGCTCTAGACACGCTTTGCTCCCAAGCTTACGGCGCCAAAAGTTTCGATAAGATCGGCATCTACTTCCAAACAGGAGTGTTAGTGCTCTCCATAGCACTCGTCCCCATGCTCATCGTCAATTCGTTCGCAGAGCCCATTCTCAACTGGCTTGGACAAGATGCTCAAGTGACCGAGTTGACACGAGAATTCTCCCGTTTGATGCTGCCTGGACTCCCGTTTCTCTTCCTTTACGAACTGGTACGAAAAGCCATGCAGAGCCAAAACATCGTCAAGCCGTTGGTCGCCATCGCAGTCGTCGGGAACCTCGTCAACCTTGCAGCTGGTTATGGTCTCGCGTATCACACGTCAGTGGGCTTCAACGGAATCGCCGTCGCACGATCACTGGGCAACATCACACTCGCTCTTCTCTTGGTTCCGTACTTCATGTGGCGACCACAGCAACTTAACCAGTGGTGGGGTCACGGATGGGATTTCAAGGCTGCTAGGAGCTACGTCGGACTCTTCTGGCAAATCGGATGCCCTGGTATGGTCATGATGGCTGTCGAGGTCTGGGCTTTCGAGGTCCTGGCAATTCTATCGGGCGTTCTACCGGACAGCGTCGTTGCCTTGGCAACACACTCAGTGCTGATGAACGTCAACATCATTCTCTATACGGCTTTCTACGGTATCGCAGTGGCTGCCAGTATTCGAGTGGGGAATTGCCTGGGTGCCGATCAACCGAAGAAGGCCAAGATGGCCTGCAATTTGGCGCTTGCTATCACGTTGGGAGTCTCCGTACTGTTCGCAGTGCTGCTTTTCAGCCTCAGCGACTACACCCCGAGGCTTTTTCTCGACAACGACGACAGTATCAGCCTCGCCTCCAAGATTATGGCCAGATGGGCCCCCCTTGAGATCGCGGATGGTCTCAACGCCGTCATGCAGGGCATTTTCCGTGGAGCAGGCAGGCAGAAACCCGCTGCGATCGCCAATGTTATCGGATACTACGGTGGGGGCATTCCACTTGGAGCCATCCTTGCGTTCGTAGCTGACATGGGCGTTGAAGGTCTGTGGTGGGGCATCGGCTTTGGAATCGCGGCAACGTGGCTGACGCTGACTTTTCTAATGCTGCGCTTCTGGGAATGGGATCAGCTCGTGATTGAGGTCCGTCGACGTACAGCTCGGTAAGGTCGTCAATCCAGAATGCGAAAGGACTCGAAAGTGTTGTGGTTAACGGAGAGGAAACTACGAGACCGAGCCTTTTCACACTGGAACCCAACCTCATTTCAATATTGTTCAAGGGATGTTTCTCAATCCTAGGTTGCAACAGCGATGGATCCTAAAACAAACACTCGAGCTCTGTGGAGTCCATCCAAAAGCCCAATGCAGCGGAAGTTGAGGGGGCCATTTTTCAGCCAACAACAAGCCCGAATGCAAGCAATTCAACGAGCAGCTAGCGGCTCAAAGTGCCTGCCTCGTGACCCTCATGTCGAAGCAGAAAATGAATTGAAGCAGAAATTATCGAAATAAATGTGAAGCAATAATTATAATTTTGGAGGAGATTGGTAGAAAATCAATAATCTATGGACGATGTTAGAGTCCCCAACAAAAGCAACTTCTCGGCAACTTTTAAGCAACTNATTAGGTGATACTTGTCCCTTTTCTGAAATCTCGTTGGGGACGCTAGTCACTTCCATAATCTATTCTTACAAAATAATACCTTCAATAACGAATTTGCGTGAACCACTTCGATTTTTTTTTACAAATATTCAGTAGCCAACAATACAGTCGCACACGAGCCGTTCATTTCCTTCGTAGAGAAGAAGCTATTCTATCACTCAATACCACAAACTCCACCATGGCCACTTCCCAGCGCGTCCCGCAACCTGCGTTCTCGAATCGCCAGGTAACAGCATTCTTCTTCCGCCCGTGCCGCGACCAGTACGACGAGGTAACCCTCGAGTACTTCCAGATTCGTTGTGGCGCGGTGCGGAAGCGTGCTCAAGGCACGGACTTTACGAGCCTAATGCAGCCGCGAACACCCAGCCTACGAGAAGGACATGATGGCAGCTGGGTCAGGCGATACAGGATCCGTGGTACACCGCCAGTCATCCCAGAATCTGCACGGTTGGATGGACTGGGTCGTGAACGACAACCTACCACTCAACTTCTGCGAGAACAGACTTGTGCGACGGTAATTTTGTGTAATTATGTTGTTTACATAGATTTAACTGACACACTGATTCTGATTTTATGAAATAGAAACACAAACCTTCGTCTCATCTGTGTCGAGACCCTGCGCTCCTCCATGGAGGGTGTGGCCCCGCGGTGGAGAGAGCAATCGCGGTTGAGATGCCGGAACGGTTCGGGCTGATCATTGATGGTTGGAGCCATGCCTCGGAACACTATCTGGCCGTCTTCGCCTCCTATGAGGTCGGAGAGCGTGTGGCCACGCGACTTCCGCTCTTGAGTATGGCCCCACTCATCGATGAGCCCACCGACGACCTCTCCGCGGCCATCCACCGCATTTTTTTAGAAAACATGCTGGCCCGCGACTTTCACAAGTCGCTGGAGCAGTGTCTCTTCATCGTGGGAGACAACTGCTCCGTCAATCGCAGCTTCACTACACTAATGGATGTGCCGCTGGTTGGATGTGCGAGCCATCAGCTCAATGTGGCCGTTCAAAATCGACTGCAACATTTTTCGGTGGAGCGGAATGCTCTGCAATCTCAGATGGTCAAGCTGCGTACCCTCACCCAGTCCTCCAAGCTTTGATATGCTTCTATATCGCATTTTTATACCTTGCACTTATTGACTTACTGGTGGGCGGAATTTACAGGACGGCGGTTTACTTTTTTAGGACGATAAGTT